>JAGXJF010005127.1:0-152593 GCA_019208055.1 Stipa capillata | reverse complement strand
ATAATTGTGCATGAGTATCCTTTTAAAATGGTAGAGCACATATGATTTAATGTGTTAGTGAGGTATATGAATCCATTATACAAGTTCATTGGTAGGAAGACCATACGACGTGAATGCATAAAGGTTTATGAATCAGAAAAAGAACTCCTTAGGAAGAGTCTTAAAGCTGTCGAGAGTACTAGTCTGACATGTAATTTGTGGACATCAAACCAAATATTTGCTACATAGCTTTTGGTTGCACACTACATAGATCATTCTTGGGTTATTCAATGCCGTGTTCTGAACTTCATTGAGCTAGACCCACTACACACAGGGAATATCATAGCTCAGGGAGTGTTTGAATGCATATCTGAATGGAAAATTGAGGATAAGATTATATCCATCATCCTTGATAATGCTTCTTCAAATGATGTTATTGTGAGAAATTTGATGGCCAAGTTTCTTGCTAGGAGAAGAGGTGTTTATTCCTAAATATTTTCATGTCCGGTGTTGTGCTCACATAGTCAATTTGGTAGTGAATGATGGGCTTGAACCACTTCAGCCATTGATAAGCAAGCTTAGGGAAACTGTGAAGTACTTGAAAAAGTCTCCATCCCACATGTAATTCCTTGAAGTTTGCAAATTCATGAATTCGACAATTGGACCAGGGTTGTGTCTAGTTGTGTCAACAAGGTGGAGTTCAACATATAGAATGTTTGATGTGTGCATTCCCTATAGAGCTACTTTTACTAAATATGGTGATAGTACGAATTACAAATGGGAACCTTCACATCAGGATTGGACATTGTATAGTAAAATGCAACTAATATTAAAGGTTTTTGCTATGGTCACTACGATATTATCCAGCTCTCTATACCCCACTGTAAATATTTTCTATTCTTACATAGTCAATGTCAAGATTGCATTGGTAGCTGCATGTAATTCTGGGGATGAACATATGAGCAAGATGGAAATAGCAATGTTAGAAAATTTTGATAAGTATTGGGAGGACAAGAACAATGTTATGGTTATTGCTACTATTCTTGATCCTAGGTTCAAGATGAGATATATACAGTCTTGTTTTAAGTTGATTTTTGGTGAATTGAAATCTCTAAATGAGGAAAATGATGTGAGATTAGAGTTGCATGAACTATATGACACTTTTGAGTCTGAACATAGATGCAGCAAGTCTTTGAGCAGCAGGGCAGAGTCATTCTCTAGTACGCAAACAAATAGCTCAATAGCCACAATGTCAAGTGAGTTTCAGTCCTTTCTGTGAGAGACATCTACAGAGCCATCTAAGTCTGAATTGCTGATCTATCTTGATGAAGCAAACCATCCTCTAGAGGACACACAATTTGTTTTGCTTGATTGGTGGAGGCCAAATGCTCACAGGTTTCCTGTTGTGTCAAAGATGGCAATGAGATTCTTGACTATACTTGCAACTAGTGTCTCCTCTGAGTCGACTTTCAGTACTGGTGGGAGAATACTTGATGATTACCGTAGTGTTTTGCGCCCAGCGATGGTGGAGGCATTAGTATATACTTCTAGCTTCATACAGGGATCAAAAATTGATTAAAAAACCTCCAATGATAATGGTATGTGTCTTTTGGCCTCTCAATTGTTTTTGACAGATTTTATTTCTAACTTATACCATTTCCACAGGAAGAAGATGTTGAGGATGACGTAGAATTGGTACAATTTCCTGAGTCTGTGGTGGAAAGCTCCTAGAGAACAAGAAAGTACTACTCTCATTATATTGTGTATGTTCATCTTAGCTTGCGGATTTTTCTTGATTGGTCAAATTGTTTTTTGAAGGTCCGATGAATGCATGGAAGGAGTCTTTAGATTTGCTAGCAGATTATTTTTGACTCCAAGGTGCAAGGAGTCTAAACAAATCAAGATCTTTTGAAGGTCCAAAGAGATGTTAAGTTATGTTATCTTAGTCTTTTGGACTTTGGACTGTGCACTTTGGACTTTTATGTTATACTCCGTATTAGTCTATTAACATTAAGCATGTGGACTGTTATAAGGTGGACTTTTGGACACTTATAACGTACTGTAGAATTTCAAGTTATATAATGTGTGCTGTGGACTTTTGTTAGAACTCGGCATTTATATTATGTGTATTGTGGACAATTTGTTTTGCTTGTTGATCTGCCAATGATTCGTTGAGAAAGCTGATTGGAACTGTTTTAGTCTCCATCGCCAGTTCTCTCTTACTCTCAGGATATCTGTATATAGGTGTCAAGTGTCAAAAATCAACATCGAGTTTATGGCCTGGGCTAATAGCTGCATTGCATGCTTGTGTGTTTTGACACTTTGCAATCGTTTAATTTTCTTGCTGTATTGCTGTTATGACTAGTTTTATTGGCTGATGTATGTTTTAGTGACAAACAATGTTACACGTCTTAATGAGTAATTAACGAGTTAAACGAGCTACTTGAGTAATTAACGAGTCGAGCCGAGTTTATATTTTAGCTCGTTTCGTTAACGAGTCGAGTCGAGTCGACTCAGAGTCCTAAATGCTGGACTCGCTTGACGAGTTGACGTGTGCTCCCGAAATAACCCCTTATGTGCGAAATTATAGAAGATCCCCTTTAAGATCAAACAATTCCATCAAATTGAGTATGACTGTATGTGTGATAGCATCTACTATACCAAGAATATCAATGAACCCCATTCTTGCAATTGCTCAGGATACCCTCTTTTAGCTGCTAGGTCTATTTCTTAGTTCAAGATCCCTCTTACTAACTAGAATAAAAGAATTAGTAGATCTCTTTTAGCTGCTAGGTCTATTTCTTAGTTCAAGATCCCTCTTACTAACTAGAATAAAAGAATTAGTAGATCTGTTCCGCCCAAAATGGGAATGGGTGCTAGGGTTATGAACTTATAATCATGGAATCGACTCGATCATCAGATTATAAGTTCATTCCATACTGGACCAGAATGTGCACATTCTTATTATGAGAAGGGGTCATTGGAGCCTATGGAAATAGGATACTCTGTTTACATAGAAATCCCTACGTCCTTACATTCTATTTAGGATTAGGAATAGGTGTAATCAGACCTGTTTTTGACATATCTATCCTATTCTTATTTAGGTACCATATGCACCTCTTTGGGCTTCTATTGAATCGAGAAATTGGATTGTACATCTTTCATCTTTTTGATTTTGATATCGATTTTGATACATATAAGGTGTCCTACGGATAATGCAAATTGAAGCTATTTGATGTCTGACTCAGGCCTATATGACCAATCAATCGAAATACTCCAAGACTCCACCTTTGTCATATATTCCATATATCATATTAGATAGATATCATATTCATGGAATACGATTCACTTTCAAGATGCCTTGATGGTGAAATGGTAGACACGCGAGACTCAAAATCTCATGCTAAAGAGCGTGGAGGTTCGAGTCCTCTTCAAGGCATAATATGGAGAATGCTCATTTCCCCGTAGAAGTATTCTGAAAATCTGCGCCTGGCGCTCTCCTCTATCTTCTGAGGTCCTTAACCACCTCCCTGAGAAAAGTAGACAGTAAAAGCCAAAATAGACTAAATATAGCCTGAACGACCCTAAAAATCCCTCGAAGGAGATAATAAAGAACCCAAAGTAGATGGTATCCTACTGCAAGGGTGGTCTTAATAATCCAAAAGAGGTTGCTCAGAAGAGATAGATGTATCCCAATCTCTATTGCTCTCGCATAAAGGCTTTTTTTTACGCGACAGGAAAAAGCGACTACGAATTCCCCTTTGTGTTTGTGAATCCCTGTTTGTATCCTTTGAGTGCACACCCTTAAGTAGCGATCAAATCAAGGAAATTGATTGTAACGTCCCCACTTTTATCTTCTTTTGTTTGTGTATATCATGGCATGGCATCATATGAAATTGCATTTTGAACTAGAGTTTAAAACCCAAAGAAAGGCTTGAACTCCATTTGAATTTGTAAAGTAGGATCTAAAAACATAGAATTTTGGTTAAAAATCCGATGAGTTAAAGCAAGTTCAAAAGAGTTAACCTGATGATGGATTGAGAAAGTCTAAGAAACTTTAAATTAAAAGTTGTTCTGAGTTGAACTCAAATGATTTTGAGCAAACCTTAAAGCTTAAAAACCATTTCTAAAGATTGGAACTAACTTTGCAGTAAAGAAGAATACTTTTGAGGTCCAGCAGCTACAGCTTTGGATCGGTTTGACTTGGAGTAGATTTGAATTGAAATCAAAAGGAATTTTGAAAAGAAATTAAAAAGAAATACAAAACCCTAACCTAATCTACCCCAACCCTAACCGGATGGGCCCCTTTTTTCCCCCCGGCCCACTCCTCTCTCCCGGCCCACCCCGGCCTGCCCGACTGCCCCCTTCTCCTTCTCCCGCACGCCACCCCCCCCTCCACTCTCTCTCCCTTACCCGGTTGCCACCTCCCGGCTCCTCCGCCCGCCCCGTGGCGCCCGCCTCCTGACCGCGCCACCTCGCCCCGCCCGTGCCTCCCTCGGCTACCCCGCCGACCTCCCCTAAAAACCCCTCCCTCTCGGCGCACTCGCCCCCGCCCCCTTCTCCCCATTTCCTCCGCCGCCCTCTCCATTGCCGCGTCACGCCCGAGCTCGTCGCTGCCTTCCCTCCGCTCGCCCCCACCTCAAGCGCCCCGGCCGCCGCGCTCTCCTCCGCCCGGCTCCACTTCTCCGAGCCCGAGCTACCCGCCTCCGTGCCCCTCCGCCTTGCCCCGCTTGCCGCAGCTCCTCCCGAGCTCGCCACCTCCCCCGAGCTTCTCCCGTTCGCCGTCGTCGTCGAGCTCGCCCCGCCGTCGACGCACCTCGCCGCCGTCCCCGCCCGTCGCCGTCGTGCCTCGGTTCCCCAGCCGCCCTCGCTTCGGTCGGCCTCGCCCCTCCAAGCCGGAGCTCCGCCCCGCCACCAAGCCCCGCCGCCTCGGTCTACCGCCGCCAGAGCCAACGCCGAGCCGCCCCTTGCCGCCGGTGAGCCCCCGGCCACCGCCTCCCCTCGCCACCGGTCAAGCCGCCGGCGACCGGCCTCACCCCGGTCCGACCAAGCCACGGCAATGGCCTCTCGGCCGGTTAGCTAGGTTAGATAGGTTAGTTGGTTAATTAGTTAATTAGGTTAGTTGATTGGTTAGGGCACAGTTAGTAGGGTTGGTTAGGTAGTTAATTAGTTAAATTAGCTAGGTCAGTACAGTAGTTGAATTAGTTAGTAGTTAGCAGTGTTAGTTAGATTGGTTAGGGATTAGTTAGTTAGTTGGCCAATGTAATTGATGCTATTGCCTGCTGTTAATTCGGTTAGGGCATAAGTGATTAGTTAGTCAAGCGGTTAGTTAGTTAGGTTAGGAGTTAGCTAAATTAGTTAGGGCTAAGTGCTGTAGGTTAAATGCTACAGATTAATTATGTATCCAGTGTAACTAATGCTGCGGTTTGCTGTTGTATTTGGTTAGGGCTAAATGCCGGTTGTAGGTTAAACGCTAAAGATTAACTATTATCCAGTGCATCTGATGCTGCTGTGTACTGTTGAACTCGGTTAGTGCATAGGTTAGCAGGTTAGTTTATGGTTAGGTTAGTTAGGGTGTGTTTAGTAGTGTGTTTATTATGGTCTGAGATGAATGCATCTATTTAGTGCTATTAATTTCAGCTAAGACATCATTAATTCTAACCAGACAACTTAATTGCTCTTAATAATGGTTAACCAGTGTAATTGTTGAGCTCATCTTGTTGTCTCAATGATACGTGGG
Source organism: Stipa capillata (assembly GCA_019208055.1). NCBI lineage: Eukaryota > Viridiplantae > Streptophyta > Magnoliopsida > Poales > Poaceae > Stipa > Stipa capillata. The sequence continues at coordinate 146,874 of JAGXJF010005127.1, read as the reverse complement.
ACCTAGCTGTAGGAATTCAAGAAAAAGATAAAAGAAAAGGGAATTATCTGGCTGGTAGGCCCCACCGGTCATAGGCTCTATTAGTGTTGACCTCAGGTTGACCTAAGGGCCCACTTGTCATTCTCTGTAACTAGGGTTGAGCTGAGTAACAAATTTAATTCTGAAATTCTTTGCTGAGAAAAATACAACAAAGGGGTTTAAATCTTCAAAAATTCATAGAAAATTCATCCGAACTCAGAAAATTGCAATTGATGTATCAAAATGTTTAGAGAAATGAAAGCTATTCAATTATGTCATGATCATACATGTTTGCATGCTAGAAAAGATGAAAATGCCGAAGAACTTAAATTAGGGTTTTCCCCGAACCCCGGAGAAATTCGGATCGCGATAATTCAAGCGTCCGGACTCCGATTAACCTGATTCCAGTTGCTTTAGTTTGCATTTTGAATCCTCTAGCTCATGGCATACATTGCATCTCATGCTGAAGTTCATCATCGTGGTGTTCACACTGCGCCTGTTTCTGTGTTTTCGTTCTTCCGATAGGACCGGAGGATCACGACGAGTATAACTTTGAGCAGGAACAGGACCTAGTCGTTGAACAGCAAGGCAAGCAGCCCCCTTTGACCATCTTGAGGATAACCCATTATTTGCAACTTACTATTTGCTTTTAAAATCGTATTGCATGCGTTCCACTGATATTTTATGCTAAGTGTGAACCCTATCCTTTGCATGAAAACTTACTTTGTCGCTCAATCAACACCACCGACCCTCCTAACCTATTTAGAGTGAATTACTTGTTGTGTAATATTGCTATTATGGCTCATGATGCTTAGACCTGCTTAGCCGGATTCGAGTTGTAATTCTTGGGAGGGCAGACGAAACACAATACTCTGGATGGGTTAGCGGTTAGGTGGTTGTTCACCGGGCGGTTGTTAATAAACTTGACTAATCTCAAATCGGGCATCGACGAGAGGCCATGCTGGGAGCATGGTGGGTTGTCTCGTTAATCCCGCAAGGACCGGTTCCCGGTGTCCTTTCGAACCAAGATTTGCGTGCTTCTACGCGGGTGGTATAATGGGCCACCCACGACCGAATAATCTATCTAGACTTAGGATATGAGCTGCATAGTTTGCCGTTTTCGTGACTTGGGTGCGTGGAAAATAAGGAGGTGGTGTGATGCAACAATATAGGAGTGAGGGGTACACACGGTCTGGGACCGGGGATGTATCACCTGCCACAACTAGTGGGACCACGTCGGAGTATCAGCCGAACTGTCGTTCGCGGACTAACCTATTAGGGTGGCTCATACCTAGGTCGAAAACATTGTAAAGGTCGTGTTCAACCTCCCTCTGCTAGCACACCTCGTGAAAGTGTGTTCTCGGTAGCACTAAGAGTCGGTTGATACGCGTAGGTAAAGATGTACACCCCTGCAGGGTTTAAACTATTCGAATAGCCGTGTCCGCGGTTATGGACAGCTTGGTAAGAATTCGCATCGAATTAGATAAGTATAACCCTAATCTAAAACTTGTCAACCTTAAGGATGTGGTTTTAGCGATTGCTTCCTCCCTGGTGGTCGAGGAAGAATCGAGGGTTTCGTGTGTTCGATGGTCTGCTTTAGGTTTTATTATGCAGTTTCAGCTCCTCTCCTTGCAAAGTATTCCAGTAGACGGATTTCAATCTAATTACAGGTATTGTGAAGAATAAATTAGCTTTCTGCAAAAATAGTCCACAGATAGCCCTTTCTTGATACCTGATGCATCTATTATTAATTTCCCCTGTAAGTCTTGCGGAGTACATTTTGTACTCACCTTGCATTCGTTGATATTATTTCCGTGCAGAGGAAACCACTCCCGCAGCGGAGGGTTTCTACGTTGAGGTAGACGCCGACATCGACTAGTCGCTGGTGATCCCGGGCAGTGACCTTGCCCTGGGTTCGGCAGTTTGGTTTGTTCTGCCGCCACTTTTGGCCCTACCCTTAGGCTTCTCAGCCAAACTTATGCTTCCGCGGTGTAAATAACTTTTGGTTGTGTATACGTTGTTAAGTTTCCGAACGACTAGTATTATTGCAGTTTCGGTCGTAGAGTCTCTGTGATGATGCTGGTTTGTTCTTCCCCCTGTATCGTGTACAATGCGTGTATGTTTGAAGTGCATGATGCAGATAGGATTTCAGAGTCTTTAACATAGAGTCATTAAGTTTAATTACTCCTGTGAAGCGACTCTCCACTGAGAGGTTGGGAACTATATCACCCTACTCCAGCCGCGCATTAGTTTGCCGGGACGAGGTCGGGGTTGATGTTCCGGCTCAGTGGGAAAGAGTGAGGAGGCTATATCACCCTACTGCTCTGTGCATTGAATTGCCGGGGTAAGCTTTGGGGTTGAAGTCTCGGGCTATTCGAAGCCATATCACTCCACTCCTCTCGGATTTGACCCCCGTGAGTTGAGGTCGGGGTTGACGTTTCGACTTAGCGAGTGATTCCTCCTAAGACTCTCTGTTACGGAATCTGGGGTCCGACATTGATCAAACAATCCCAATACCGTGAAAGAGAAACTTCCCAGATCCAGGGAAGCTTATCATAAAGGGCTTCGACAAGGGGTTTTATTCGTTCTTTGAGCAAAAAGATAAAGATCGGATAGATTCGAACCGCAATTGCAAAGGTAATAACTACTATGCCAGCCCAAATCATGATCTTCACCAACTTGGATTTGGTTCTCTCGCGAAAATCGCGAGTTGCAGAGATGAGAACCATGAAAAGCAAGATCCCGAATAAGAAAACAGAAACCGAGGAAACCACAAGAGTGAAGACTAGTAGAGTCTCGTCTTTTGTCATTCTTTGCTCCTTTTTCACTCAATGATTCATTCGAATTTCCCGACCAAAAATTCTATATGTCTATTCTATGATATTTCTATATATATAGAATATGATATCTAATATGACACCCGATTTGTCAAAGGGATTGGATTGGTGACTTACCCATTCAGTGACTTTGGCACTGGACGTTCCAAAAACGGGTACTATCGGATCGGGTGAATTAGAGAATAGACAGAGGTCCGTTGGCATTTCAGCCTTTCTTCTCCTTTCAGGGCCTATCCGAAAGAGAATCCAGTACCTCTTGGTCCTGAATATCAGAATAGGACGAACGAACCGGCCTCCGCGGATATCTTTGCTTCGGAACAAAACCCTGCAATCAAATAGATTGTCCCAAGGGCGCCATATTCTAGGAGCCCAAGTTATGCTATTGAAAATTCGTTCCTCTAGCAGTTCCGGTTTGACCATTCCGTTCCCTTTTTCAAACTCCACTTCTTTTCATATAGCAATCCCTGATCAAAGAGAGAACAATATCCATTTCAAAACATTTCTAACGGATTCCTTGGTTCGGACCGACGAAGTAATGGCACTCGATTATTATCAACCTGACTGCAATCTTTTTCTGTCGGTAAGGATTGCACCAGAGCACCTTCTACTTCTAATAGGCCATGAACTATAGATAGAGAAGAATCATTCTGAGCGAGTCCATAAGAAGCGATCCACTTTTTTTCATCGGTTCCAGGGGAAGACCAAAGATCTTGCGCGGCCGGTCCGCCAGAAAAACTCAAAAGAGAAAGAAGTCTCGTTAATCTCTTCATGCTCGTTCCAAGTTCGAAGTACCTTTTGGCCAAAGAAAAACCCGCTTCCTGACACGATTGCCTCTTTATATAGATAGATTCTATGGGGTTATTACTTATAAGTCTATTTTGTACAAGAGCCCCTCCTATCTGATAGAAAAGGGTCCCATGATCCCGAGCCGGTCTACCTGGCTCGCAAACCCCAAGTTTGTCTATGAAGAGCTAATCTAATTGTATTATTTTCTATAATGGATTTCTTATGTGGAATACTAATGGATAGGGCCTCGTTGCTAAGTGCTACAAGATCTAGTGCACTGGAACTCGTGGTTATGGACCCGAATCCTTTAGTATGGAACATTGTCTTTTCCAAGTAAAAACCCCTAGTCTAGTATATGAAAGAATGAAAAGGTACTTTCGTTCTTGTGGAATAAGAAGCCCTCGTACCTTAATGAAAGGAAAATCGGAATTTTTCGTTAGGTATTTGACCAAATAGGATCGTCCAGTTCCTATAGAACCTATCACTAAAATACCCGATAGGGCTAAGTGGAACGAAAAGGGTTTTCCATGAGATGGTAAATGAAAACGATTAGCCGCACACGAGGTTTGGGAATAAGTGATTGTCTGATAATGAGCAAGGAATATACGTCTTTCTGCTAAATAGGATCTATTAAACTCATAATTTATTAGATCCTTGTTATCAATGTCAACTAAGTATGATAAGTAAATGGATCCCGGTTGTTCAATCCTTTGATAACCAAGGTCATTCTTTGCTAAAGAGAAATGATCACTATGACTCAGACTCAATAGAATTGGATCCATTCCAAATAGCGAGAATTAGGATTCTTGATCCCTCTCAATCTGCCAGTACTTCCAATCTGTAGTCGAACTTCAGTCAAGTGTGATGACAAACGCCAACAAGGCCAATAAGATAAGGCACAACCTTTGGTTTTCTGATTGAATCTACATGGCCAATTTGTCTTGTCTGCTTTTCTAGATTACGACTCCATAGATACCACTGCTTCTTTCTGCAGTGGCCTCGTCCTGCCTGCAGTATCAAGGTTTTAGACCCAGTCTGGGGTTTGCCAAGAAATGTGGGAATCACCGTTACTTGGTTCACTATCACCACTTTTCTTTTCCCCAACTATGCTTGAAATAGTACTCGTCGACTGTTTCATGCCTTCATTTCTAACTGGGTATGAGATATATTTACTCTGGAACCAGAAGAAACATGATGCATTTCTCTGCCAGGTATGCCTGATCTTTTGATTCTAATTATGCAGTAATCGCAACAAAATGCCCCTTCACAAGAGACCAATTCTTTCGTTGGTTGTCTGGTTGATATGCAGGAGCTGCAATATGAAGGACCTTCACTTCAGTGAAAAACTCCGTACCTCGGTTCGTGAGTTGTACATAAGCAGAGTTGTCTTCACAAATGTAGCGATGGACTTGGATGGCTACCCCATCTGAAGTGGCATATCTTGCAGATCTATATACTCAAAGTAATGATGAACGATCTCTTCCAAATGTACTCGGAACCTGCTGCAGAGAAACTCAAGTCATCAGTAAGTCTTCATGAGGTGATCTGATATTTGTAGAACTGGAAGTAGTTTATTTTTTAAGTGTATAAGACATATAATGTCCAGTGTGCCTGATCAAGAGCCAAATTTTCTTTTCTTATTTGTGAAGTATGTCATCAAGTTCGTGTTACTTGAATATTTAGTAGACAGAAATTGTCCCATTAGCAATATGATGTCACTCTTTTTGAAATGCAACAAGATAACCTTTTCATCATATTGGTACAAGTATGCACTGCAGAAGTGTGGATTCTGTTGTGATCAATAAAGTCTGACGGTTCACTTACATAGTGCGATCAGACATCCCTGTGACAGTTGATAAACGAAGTAAAGCTTGTTAAACTAAGAAAATATTGTCATTTATTTATTATTACTCTCTAGTTTCCCCCAAACAGCTTCAGTCTAATATGAACAGAATCCCCCAGCTTAAGTAACTGAGTGTCCCTGGGTATTTTTATTGGTCTAATTGAGTACGTCATATAACATGCACATTATGATAGGGATACGGGTAGGCTATACTAGCGCAAAATAAAATTTTCTACCGCGTAAACCAAGAATTGTTGTAGCAGTAGATCACGAGATTATCCCTTGCTGCGCAGAAACGTAGAGGAAGTAGAGTCGATGTAGCGGAAGCAGCTGTAGTCGTACTACCTTTTCCTCCTCGCAGTTCCCTCGAACAGTTCGTTTCCTCCTCGCGATTCCCTCGGACGGATCGTCCAAGCGTCACAGCTGCAACGCCTCCAAGGTATCCACACATTCAGGGAGGAATGTCGCTCATCCGGATTGCTAGATCCGAGCGGGCAATTTTAGGCGTGAGAGGGGTGACGGCTAAGGTTTCGGGAACTCTGAGTTGGCTTTTCCCTAACACATCCGTCCTCCTCCTTATATAGACATCAACATAATGGGCTTCTACGTTGGAAGCCCATTAGGACTCAATGCCTAGTCTAATTCGAATTCTAATCCGAATTAAGCTCCTGCCCCTTAAGTGTGCAACCCTATAGGTTCACGCACGTTTAGACATGAACCAAGTACTCCTACTCGGTTACTAATTGGTAGCGGCCTCTAGCAGGACGTGCCAACTCCCAAACGTACGTAAAGGTCATATCAGACGAACCATCACAATGTTATGTATGCAACTCCCTTTGCCTCACGATATTTGTCAAGTTCAAACTTGAGCTTGACAGCTCTTTCTCGATCACGTGTCTCAGAATCCTTTACTAGGTTAACTCTTTAACCTTAAGTAGCACAGCCATGCATTTCTGGATCCGATCACTCGAGGGGCCCTGAGATATCTCTCTCATCACAGAGAAGGGCAAATCCCATCTCGATTGACCATGACTCGCATCATGAAGCACATACGACAATCTCAGGTCAAAGGACATAGCACACACATTGTGTCTTAAGTTGGGTCTGTCCAACCCCATATTCCCTAACGTGTGCTCATATAATTGGTTCGACATCTCTATGTCCATGACCCGTGAAACCTGATCATCAACCAATACATATGCTAGTTTATTATTCATATGTGTCTTCACATGATTTCCGACTAGGGACCAATTTAGAATAATCATTCAAGGTTAGTACAGAGTTTTACAAACAAGTCACATACTTGCCAATCAATACAAATGATATTATTCAAGGAACATTTAATAAATCATGGATACAATGAAATATGATCATCCCTATGATTGCCACTAGGGCATATTTCTAACATATATGTCTCTCCAAGCTAAATTATTGATCGATATCTCTACAGCAAGGGCCTGACATTTTGGTGTAGTTCTAACAAACATTCTGAAACAGAAAGGAAAATCCAAATTCCCAAATAAGCTACCAAACTATACCCCTCCATCCGACCAGTATAGGATGCAATAGCAATTGTTACTCAAACTGCAAAATAATCTACCTACTACAATTCAAGGTAGACAAAGCTATGAAACTATTGGAAATGTAATAACACACAATATAATCATATTTTTACCATAGAACAATGAGAATCATGACCCATGACCATTTTAGAAATTTTCAGAAAAGACAACATCTTGTACATGGAAAGTGAGATCAAGATCATTTCAGAAAAAGCAACTCAAGCAAATGTTGTGTTGAGTACTGTTTTATAGTTAGGTTCACAGAAACTTTAGTGATTCCTCATTCATTAGTCAGGATTCAAGAACTACTTGTTATGTTATGGTTTTGCCTGGGTAAGAGTCTGAAGACTTAGGATAGGGCACTCGCCCTCGTCTAGCCATTGCAGGGCCTAATCCCTATTGTGGTAGCGATGATCTGAGGCTTAATTGAACTATTGATTATATTCAATGGTTGATTAAATGAATTACATAATAGCCCTTTATATAGGCAACTGACTTGATCCACAAGCCGGATCAACTCCCACCGTAGACTGAACCATAACTCTACCTTCCTAATTTAATTTGACTCTTCCTAATTTAAAGGACACAACCATATCTAACACACTTAAATTTTAGTCAAATTCAAACATAGCTTCTTTCCCTCTATTTTAGATGTCTGAAAAATTCCATAATGTTTATGGGGTATTATCCATGCCGAAATTTTTGGCATAAAACCCCATTTTCCTTTTTATTTTTTCTTCAAAATTCCACAAATCGTTTGAATAGTACATTGTTCTCAGTACACTCTCCCTCATCTACTTTGGCCACCCCTTGTCTACCAACCGACTTGCTCTCCTCTTTCTTCCATGTGGACCTCAACCCCACCGGAGAGACCCTCTCTCCCCTCCTCTCCTTCTCTCCTTGCACAGACACTGCTGCCAGCGCACCTAACCTCCGCCTCCTTGTTAGTGCTCTGCATCGAGTTGTCTAGTCCACAGCCTGACTCGACTTCTCCCTAACCTTCCCCTATGCAATTACCACCACAACCGGAATCCCACACAGCTGCCATCGGCATTGGCCCCACCATGCACTGAGCACATGATGAGCCGGCCACCAGCTATATATGGCCTCCTCGGCCTCTTTGCTCCTCCTCATCATCTTCCTCTCCCTCCTAAACCCTAGGTGGAGCACCACTTTTGCCTAGCTCTTCTCCCTCCTTGGCTCCAGCAACCAGTGCCTCCATGACCTCGCCGACAAGCTCCACTCCTCCTCCTTACGCCTACGACTCCTCCCTTGGCCCCTCTGACCTTTCCCTGTTCTCCGTTGCAGCCACGAAGCATGCTGGCTGGTGCTTCCCCGATCTTCCCGAACACTGGTGAGACTATCCCATCGCTGTAGCCGCTCCGGGAAATAACGGTTAGCTATCGGGACCCAAAATCCATAACAGAGAATCTTAAGTGAAATCACCTGCTAAGTCAAAACGTCAACCCTGACCTCAATCCTTGGGTATCAATTCCAAGAGGAGTGGAGTGATATGGCTTCAAATAACCCGAGACGTCAACCCTGAACTTGTTCCGACAAACTAATGCACAGATTAAGTAGGGTGATATGGTCTCCTCACTCTTTTCTCACTGAGCTGGAACATCAATCCCAAACTTGTCCCGGCAAATGAATGCTTGGCTGGAGTAGGATGATATAGTTCCCAAACTCCCAGTAGAAGAGTCACTTCATAGGGGTGATTAAACCTAACAATTCTATGATATAGACTCTGAAATCCTACCCGCACCATGTGCTTCAATAATATACACGCAAGGCACATGAGGCAGGTGAGAACAAACAAGTATCACAACAAAAACTCTACGACTGAAACTGCAATAGTACTAGTTGTTCTTTAAAACTTAACAACATAATTCACACAAAGAGTTGATTACACAGCGGAAGATTAAACATGGCTAAGAAGCCAAAAAGGTAAGGCCAAAAGATGGCAGCAAAACAAACCAAGCTGCCGAACCCTGGGCAGGACCACTGCCTGGGATTCCCAGCGACTAGTCGTCGTGGGCGTCGATCTCTACATAGAAACCATCCATTGAGGGGATGATTTCCTCTGCACAAAATTATCCATAACTGCAAGGTGAGTACAAAAATTATACTCCGTAAGACTTACAAGGGAAATTAGTAATAGATGCAACAGGCTTCAATAAGGGGGTAATTGTGGACTATTTTACAGAAAGCTGACTATTCAATTGACAATACTTTTTAAGTATAATGAAATCGACTACTGGATTGCTTTTAAAGGAGATGAGTCAAATCTTCATAATGAAATCTATTGCAGACTACCGCACACTTAACCCTCAATTCTTCCTCAACCACCAGTGAGGAAACAATCGCTAACACCTCAACCTTAGAGTTGGCATGTTTTAAAATATTGTTGTAGTTGTCTAATTCAATGCGGATTCTTACCAAGTTGTCCATAACCGCGGACACGGCTATTCGAATAGTTCAGACCCTGCAGGGGTGTACATCTTTATCTACACATATCAATTGACTCTTAATGCTAGGCCGAAGACAAACTTCACAAGGTGTGTTAGCAGAGTGTGATTGAACATGACCTTTACAATGTTTTTGACTTAAGTATGAGCCGCCCTAATGGGCTAATCCGTGTACACCAGTCCGGCCGGTACCTCGACACGGTCCCAAAAGTTGTAGCAGGTGATACATCCCTGGTCCCGGACCGTGTGTAACCCTTACACCTATATTGAGGCACCACATCACATCATTTTTCACTCACCCAGCAAATGAAAACGGCAAACTATGCAGCTCATAACTCAAGTCTAGACAAAATATTTAGTCGTGGGTGGCCTATTATACCACCCGTGTAGAAGTACGCTAATCTTGGTTCAAAAGGACACCGAGAACTGGTCCTTGTGGGGAAAACGAGACAACCCACCATGCTCCCAGCCATGGCCTTTCGTCTAAACTTGATCATTATTAATCAAATTCATTAGTTACTTCCCGGTGAACACCCACCTACCACTTAACCCGTCCAGAGTGTTGTGTTTTGTCTGCCATCCAAGGAATTACGACTTTACACGATTAAGCATGTCTAAGCATCATTAACTATATAAGTAACTTAGAAGGAACAACTATACTACTCTAAATAGGTTGGGAGGGGCGGAGGCGAGGCGGCAACGGGGAGCTCTGGAGGAGGTGGCGATGGGGCGAGGCGGCGACGGGAGGAGACGGGGGTCCTCCAGGGCGACGGCGAGGGCGGGAGCGGCGAGGTCGTCGACACCGGTGAGCACGAGAGAGAGAGAGAGATGCCGAGAGGGAGAAAGGCTGTCAGGACCAGAGGAGAAATAGGGGAGGGGGCGGTGACCGAGGCGGGGAAGCAAGAGGTGGCGAGGTGGCGGCCGGGGAGCTCGTCACGGGTGCTGCGCAAGCAGTTGCTGGCAGCACAGCTGGCAGAAGGTAGCGGTGGGCAGATGGGGATGAGGAAGGAGATAAGCGAGGAGGAGGCAAGGACAGGCCGAGCGGTGGAGATGGGCCGCGGTGCTGGGTTGGCGGCCTAGCCGAGAGGAGAAAAGGTGGCGAGGAGAGGGGAGAGGGGAGAGCGGGCCGAGGCAGAGGAGTTGCTGGGCCATTGGCCCAGCCGAGAGGAGGGGAGAGGCGAGGCGGAGCCAGCGGGCTAGGGGGGGGAGAGCGGGTTGAGGCAGAGGAAAAAGAAAAATAGGCCCCGAGAGGGCCCATCCGGGGGGTTAGATTTAGGTTTTTCTTTTTCTGTTTTTTAAAATTTTACTCCTTTTCAAACAATTTTCAAACTAAAATTTTCTCAAACTTTTAAAATTACTCAAATTTGACTCATGCATTCCATGCCATGATGCATAATTAACAAAATATTAATTTTAGGGATGTTACATTAGCGTTTTAAACCCCGCTAACCCACTGACCAGCGGGATCCACATAATGGTTTAAAACCTACATGGTCCCACTGTCAGGATAAGTGGAAGCGCACTTCCTCCTTTATGTTTTCACCGATGGAAAGTGTAATCGCTTCCGATCCTTTTTGTCCATTCTCTTTGTTACACATCGCTTCGCAAGGCACCCCAGCCGTTTATTCTTTCAACATTAGCCCTAAAACAGAACCCGGTTAAACAAAGGATGTCCTCTATTAGGTAAACTTTAGACATCCAAATCTCCCTCATTTTAAATTCAAATCACTTCATTCTTTTGTCTAAATTCATAAATTTCATAAGCTTTCCTACACTACCACTTTTGTAGTTTTTGTATTTAGTTAGAATTTCAATGTAAACTTAAAATTTAAATAATCTTTAGAATGCAATATATATTTCCATATTGCTCCAAGTCTTTCCATCTAAGTTTCTAAAATCTTAAAAAAAACCCAGTACCAACTGAAGTTTGAATATATAAAATATTTGAATATTAATAAAAGAAACCTTGTCTTTCCAATATATTAAATCAATTAATCTATGTAATATTATTTCAAATCACACCTTTTGGGTTTCTAAAAAGTTTCTAAGTCTAAAACCTATCCAAGCATATCATGTTTGCATTATTTTGATTTATTTGGTTTTACCTTGCATTATTGTTTAATCGACGTCTTTTAATGTGTAATTTTCGATGTCCTAGTATCTCGCAAGAAGGATCTTGAGCTTTTGTTGTATCAAGACTAATGAGAACATGACCACCATGGATACACCCGCTGCCATCTCTACTTCCACCACTCCAACTACGTCCCCTACTCAAGCTATAAAGAATAAAATGAGGTCCATCAAGATCTTCAAGAACAAGCGGGATTTAAGTTCAAGTTCTCAAGAGGACGATGAAGTGAATTTCATGCGACCATGACCATGTATCACATGAATTGGTGCTATTCAAGAAGGTTTTCCACGTCACTTTTTGTCCAAGAAGAGCTAGAGATCAAGTTCCAAAAGTTCTGAACTCTGATTCGGATTACTGAGATAGCCCTAACTTCAAATGTGGACTATGTGATATCTCTAGCATACATACTCCAATTTGGGTGATCTTGGACTATGTGGAAAGCTTATCTCATGCTCTTTCCAACTCATCTAGCCTCATCTTCAAATTTCTTAAGAGCACACCGTAATTTTCCAAAATAGTCCGAGGTTGTTTCCAAAATAGACCACCTCTTTTCTTTATATACCCCTAGGATGCTCTCTTTAGTTTTGGGTTTTGCGAAAGTTTAGAGTCAGCCACTAGTTGCTATTTGTCATGTTCTTCGTTTGTGTCATCCAACCAAATCAAGACCGTTGTGAAACCTCACCATATTTTATATTTATACTTCATCTATATTCGCAATTTCAGATTGCTTTATCATAATTCTTACTTGTTCTTCGATTGCTCGCAGGGATTAGAACCTCGTGTTCAGGTTGGCCATGCTTCCAGCATCATCAATAACCTATAAAAGTTGGTTTAGCGATTGCTATGGCGCATCGTCATCGTATGGTATAGTCGGATCGTCAAAGTCATCTCCACAAATCGATAGTTATCTTCTCATCGAAAGATCGGGACATCCATTGTTCTATCAAAGATTAATACCAAGACTTGTTAGGCAAGCTCTCCCCTGACCATGTTAAACCTCATATGTTCAAATATATTTATCTTGGTTGCAAACATGCATGCGTACTTTCATACAAACCAATATTTATATTTAAAATAGTTATTCCCTAATATTGCATGTGACGTACCCTAGATGTATATTCCATGTAACCCTAGTATCAATAACCACTAGTCATGGTATCACTACTGGTATATATTAATATACCATGGCTTAGACCTGTTTAGAAGAAAAGTTTTAATAGAAGGTTGTAAACATCTCAAAAAATGTTTTCAAGTAACTGTTATATCTATAAATAAAGTTAAAAAGCAACCAACTTACACCCCGTCCGGATGTAGGAATTGGGTAGGAATTTATGAATTGGAATTGTACATTAGCAAATTATGTTGTTTGGATGGGAAGGGAATCAGAATTGGAATTGGATTTGGAGTCCAATTCCACCAGCTTTGGTGGACAATTGGGACAAATACCGAGCTCGACCCCTCCAAATCGTATGGATGCGGCCCTCTTACCTATCCTCGACTCATCTGATGTGATTAGTTCCTGTCCAACACCGCTACCATGAGTTCCTGTTGGCCCATCGCCACTAACGATTCCCGTCGACCTCGTTGCCACCATCGATTCTCGTGACTTGTCGTGACCTCCTATTCCCGGTTGGGGGCACCGTCTTCTCTTCTTTCCTGTCATTTGTGGCCCCCTCCTCTTCTTCTCTTGACCAATCCAAGACTATTTGTATGGTCTCCGACGAGCTCCAGATCTCCCATTGTTGCCTCCTCTTCTTTCCATGACCAATCTGAGGCTGCAACATGTTCTCCAGCGAACTCAAGATCTCTTCTAGCCACTTCTTCCGCTTTCTCTTCTTCTGATGACCAATCAAAGGCCACCACATGTTCTTCAGCAAGCTCAAGATCTCCCGATTGCCCCTCGTCTTTTTGAAGGAATATGCCACCACTTTGGATCTCTGCATCCCCGTCTATTGGGAGGGGTGGCGAGGTCGCTGGAGTCACTGGACTCGGATCCTAGGGCTGCAACGGCCATGGCTAAGAGGAGTAGCAGGGAGAAGATTAGAAGAATGAAGAGCGAAGGTAGATTGATGAAATGGATAAAGGGCAACCAAACATGAAAATGAATTGGGTTGTGGTTTCATTAGAAAATGTCCTGTGAAAATCATATTAGAGTGAAAACTTTATAAAAACCATGTCTAAATATATATTTTTAAAAATATTTTGAAAGGGTGATGTTTCGTAAACATGTAAAACTTCAAGTTCAAACTCAAATTCATATGAGGTAGGCAAGAAAAATCAACATAAATAGTGTTTTATAGTTTGCCATTATTCATTGCTGAATTTGTTTTTTCATACCTCCCAAACTAATCTGAATTTGAACTTAAAATTTTACATGTTTATGGAACATCAGCCTCCTAACATATGGTATTTTTTAAAGATGCTTTAGAAATTTTTAAATGTGGTTTCTATGTGGTTTTTCACCAGGGATATTTTCCCTTGGTTTCATTACCAGGCAACAATTTACTTTGCGACCAAACAAAAAATTTGAATTGTAACTCATTTCCTTTTCCACTTGAAATTGCATTGAGACCCTAATTCCAAAAGGCCAATTCAATTTCAACATCAAACAGACCCTTAACACCATGCTCCACATGTTAGACATATAATTTCTTGTCAAATCTTGCCACACGTGTGGCTTACGATTTGCTCACCAAAAAATTTGTGGAACAATACTGTGGCATTGGTAGGTATACACTCGATAATTTCAGATCTAAATTTGATATATATATATATATATATAGAGAGAGAGAGAGAGGAGGGGAAATAGAGAAATTAAAGGAAGAGTATCTTTAACTTTTATATCACATGTATTTTCTTAGGGAAATGCTAATAAACATTTAAGTGTTTTTAACTTTGAGAGTATTCAGATTTTCATCCATATGGTTTCCTATTATAAGATAAGAGGATAAGGTTGTATGCTTCATTGGATAAAAGCCTAAGTGTTTAGAATTTAGATGCTCTATAACAAAAGAACCTCGAACATCTCCTCGACATTCCCATTTCCTTATCACTAAGTATGTTGTTGTTTTGTGGAACCTCTATGAAAATTGGGTTTTGAGTGAGGTTGAATGTGTCGAAATCAAATGGGTATCTGATCAGGATGTATTGTGTTTTGTTGAAATGCAATGAAAATGTAAGAACGAAGGAAGAATTATCACTGTCAACCTATTTGAAATGTAAGAGTTTGTGCATTAATACTTGTCTCTTTTCGAGAAGAAGCACAAGTTGGACATGCCCTTGAGTCAAGAAGAGCCAAAATACTAGTATAAGGCCCGAAGCATTTCAAAGATCAGAGAGAGTCACTACTACAGAAAATGTCAATACTGACGGGCCAAAAACCCACATCAGTGACGGGTCTTTGGCCCGTCAGCAACTAAAGGTCAGTAATGACTCGTATTTACCCATCACTGATAAAGCTCATCACGGACGAGTAGAATATCGACCCGTCAGTGATAGTAGTCTCATCACTGACGGGTGCACTTCCAACCCATCCATGATGAGTATTCATCAGAGGTGACGAAAACATCATCACGGACGGGTAGAATATCGACCCGTCAGTGATGGTAGAACTATCACTGACGGGTTCTATTTTCACCCGTTCGTGATGACATTTCATCACAAGTGACCAAAACATCATCACAAACGAGTAGAATATCGACCTGCCAGTGATAGTTCTACCATCACTGACGGGTTCTTTTTTCACCCGTCCGTGATGACATTTCATCACAGGTGACCAAAACATCATCACAGACGGGTAGAATATCGACCCATCAGTGATAACTGCACCATCACTGACGGGTGCTTTTTTCACCCGCCCGTGATGACATTTCATCACAGGTGACCAAAACATCATCACAGACGGGTGGAATATTGACCCGTTAGTGATAGTGCTACCATCACTGATGGGTACTGTTTTCACCCGTCCTTGATGATATTTCATCAGAGATAACCAAAACATCATCACTTATGGGTCCTTTTTTACCCGTCCTTGATGATACTTCGTCAGCTGTGATGGAGATCATCACGGACGGGTGGAAAAGGCACCCGTCAACAATGGTAAGTACCAACTAGGCAGGGTTTTCCTGCTTCCTGGCTAGCCTCAGGTCATTTTGCTAGCCATGCCCTCTGGAAAATAAAATATACCCCAGCTGCACAGCCTCTGTACAGCCCCTGCATGCACAGGATATATATCACAAGCATATATGCAGTGTAGAACAGGAATCAAAGAATTACTTCAATTTGACTTCTCAGTTTTGACAAGTCCGTTCAAATATACAACACACTCTACATCGCACTATTGGCTAAAGAATTTGTCACATCTCAAATATGTTTGACATCTCAAATCTGACAAGTCTAAACTTTAGAAAAGAACAATACAGAATCAGTTCGAGCAAATTTATGTAGATGGAGGTACGCTGGGGTAGAATTCACCAGCGGGGTTTACTACAAAATTGTTGAAGAAATATGCGAAGCACGCCAATATGCGTGTAAAGTCCTAGCTTGCATCAAATTGCTCTTGCGTATTAATATGAAATTCCTATGAAAAATGAGAACATTAATTTCATATGGAAACAAAGTAGCTATTAAATAGACTGTCGATGTAGATATTAGATCCATCAATACGGTATGTACTCCACATTTAGTCCACGCTAGGGCAATCGCCTCCATGTGCGTGCAAACCTGGAACCCACATGTGTTTGTTGCTTCTCGTTGTTGTTTGCACGGGAAATCAAATTTATGGGTGAGATTTTTTGCTCCCCTTACCTTGTAATTAACCTCTCCTGACACCTTATAGATTACGAAGGCATCATCGATGCGCTTTCGTATCATCGAGAAGTCACGTTTCGTTTTCATTATGGAATCAAAGTAAAAGACCTTGTTCCATGCTCCAACGATAACCATAAGTACCCAGTGGTCGCTGCATACACGACATCATGGTCAAAAGTGAGACGTAAACACCTAGCTAAGTGCATAAATTGAAGATTTAGACAGTACTTATGGTGGGTTGTAGGCAAACATTATGTAATCCTTGGTCCTTTGGGTGAGCCATACTTTCGCAAAGAACTGTGTGACCATCTCTGCATTCTCGTTGAGCACCCTCCAGTTGAATAGGTATGGATCGATCAATCCAACGTTTGCATTCAAGCGCCTGATCTCTTGGACCATGTGGAGCGTCCATACCCTCATGATGTTAACGTCGAGTCTGTCGAAGGTATAAAGACTGAACATGTCTTCATAGTTGACGTCAAACGTACCAGTCCCAACTTCATCGAAGAAATTGTACTCAGGTGGCACTCTAATCGTGATGTACTGCTCAGCACCAGGCTTCGTGGATTCTTGCATGTAGTGATTATGCAGAAGTCTGATTTGCTGGGCCATATTATTCAGTTGAAGCTCTGGGAGGAGTGGCTCACCCCATTTGTATTTCCGGGCTAGAGGGGCAGAATGATAGTACTGATCTGATGAATACGATAAAGCCTTACTGGCGCTATCAGCCTTCTGTTTCTTGCCGCCTTGGCCTCGTCGTCCTCGGGTTTTCCTCAGAGGCTTGACCGGACTCGAATCGCTACGCCGTGATATGAGTGGTTCAGTTTCCTTAGGCGTAACATCCTCAAGTGCAGCTGATTGGGTTTTGTTGGGCGTAACACCTTTTGGTGCAGATGGTTGGGTACCCTTAGGTGCAACACCCTCCAATGCAGCCATCAAGACCTTCTTCGATAGTGGCTCCTTGTACCGGGTCACAGGTTCCTCTGTCACTGCCGTCTGGGGCTCATTGTGCTCCGTGATGGCCACCGCCTTGTCCATCACCACCGTCGGGGCCTCCTCCACTGGGCGAGGGTCCTATTTATTCTTGGAGCGTCTTTCCCTTTTTTGTGGTTCAACGGGCTCGTCCATCAATGCGGCTGGGGCCTCCTTCTCCATGCAAGTGTTCACGCTGTCCCCCTCGCCCATTGAGAATGACATCAGCTTAGCGGTTCTGCTCAAGTCCAATGGCGAATGGCACGACGGACTGCGGTTGGCCGAAGATAGATGATGAGAGGTTGGAGTGTTTGCGTCCAGAATTATCCCCGAAAATACCCTATCGACAGTCCTCCACTGGCATGCATCGGCAGGGTGTCTCATTATTCCATCTTCCTTACGCCCCTCTGAGTGCCAACGCATCATCTTTGCCTCCTTCTTATTAGCGAACAAACGTTTCAAACGGGGAACGATCGGAAGATACCAAGCCACCTTTGCTAGCGGCCCCTTCACCGCACCCCCATCTTCATCCTCGTCATCATGATAATTTTCTTCATTTGTAATATGCTTGTATCGGGATGTCTTGCACGACGGACATCTATGCAGGTTCGCGTACTCTTTGCGATATAGAATACAGTCATTCGGACATGCATGTATATTTTTTACTTTTAATCCAAGAGGGCATATAACCTTCTTGGCCTTGTAAGTTGTTGTTGGCAACATGTTCTCTTCGGGAAGAACGTCCTCCAAGAGCACCAACAGCTTTGTGAAACTTGTGTCTGACCAGTTATTGCTTGCCTTGATCTTCAACAGTTCTAGCGCGACAGCCAATCGCGTGTGCTTCTATTTGCATCCCGGAAACAAGGGTATTTCTGAGTCTCCCAACATGCCTAAGAACTCATCGAGCGACGTAACATGTCCAACATGTCCAGCCTCGACTTCTACCCCTTCGCCAACACCCACTCCTACCTGCTCTTCGCCACTTGGGACAACTTCTGCATCTTCGCCAGTGGCAACTTCTTCATCCTCGCCGTGACTTGTCCAACGGGTATAACCATCCATGAAACCATTTATAAGCAAGTGTAATTGCAAGTCCTTTGTCGTCTGCACCATCTCCATGTTATTGCAATTACGACATGGACAACACATTTCATTCTTTCTCTTCCTCAACATATCTTCTCGGGCAACTCTAAGAAACCCAAATAAAGCATCTATGTACCCTCTAGTAGCACGATCCCCGTACATCCAACTTCGATCCATCGATCCTATAGTAATAAATGATAGCACAAAATTATCCACTTAATTATAAAGCTTGATCATCTACAATTAGTGTTACTTTTGCTACGTACAATTCAATCCATCGACCACATTAATTGATTACTAAAATATGAGGATTCTATTATGAAAAGTGGAGTATTTTTGCAATAGGCCACTTACAACTTCTACCTATCTAGCTTATCCAAAATCCACAAATAAATTGGTTTAAGGTTCATAAATTTTATTAATAAGAGCATAAAGCGGCTTTCATTCTAGAAATTTGGCTTAATATCCAAAGCGGCCTATTTCTATTTTAGTATGAAATTACAATTAATGGATAAATATGAAGGCTTTAATCCACGTCCTTTAGGGGATGTACACACTTAATAAATGATATAGAGAGAGCAATTACTAACCTGCTCTCGTCTCCAACTCAAAATATAGCACTGTCCAAGGTCCAAATGCGACCCCTACCTCTCCTCTCACCAAATTGCCCACAAATCACGCTTGTCGACGGTCGCAACATTGCAGAGGACACGAGGAGGTGCCGCTGCTGGTCAGAACTTAGGAGCAAAAACTCGGGTTCGACGCGCGGCGCAAATGACAAGTCACCCGGTTAGAAACATATATAGAACAACTCATCACGGACGGGCCAAATCCAAACCCATCAGTGATGACTTTCCCGTCATTACAAGGATCACTGACGGGTAGGTATTACACCCGTCAGTGATGACAGCCTTTGTCGTTCACCTAGAGCAGGATTATCACAGACGGGTCGTATTTTCACCCGTCTGTGATAACTCATCACTGACGGGTAGACATACGACCCGTCTGTGATCGAGAGGGTTTTATTTTCACCTGTCTGTGGTATGTCATCACTAACGGATAGAACTACGACCCATTTGTGATGATCCTGCTCGAGCCATTCGCCCGAGGTAGTCATCACTGACGGGTTAGTATTACTTACCCATCAGTGATGAAAATCTTTGCCCAAGGACTCCAGTCTCATCACAGACGGGTTATATTTTTACCCGTCTGTGATGAGGCTTACATACCAGGTAGAGTTTTCTAGTAGTGAGTTTCACGAACCGTTTGGGATGTGCGCGCTGTGGAATTTTAAGGGACGCACATCCCAAACGGCTTTGCTGCTTCATCTTCCCGCCGCTTCGCTCCCTCCGCATCAATATATACTCAATGCGCCTCCGCCTCCGCCTAATCCATTCCCTCCTACTGCTTTTCTCCTCCGTCATGGCCAGTCTGCCGCCGTCATCAGCGCCACTGTCTGTCCCATCGCCCTATGCAGGTCCTCCGTCGCCGATTAGTTGGCCATCCACCACCACCAACTACTCGTCCGACGAGGACTCGCCAATGGTGGTTTCCTCCGACGACGATTGGATGCTACCGACCTCCTCCAGCGACGATTGGATGGCCGACGATGATTCAATGCTAGGCACGGAGGACGGCACCGACGAGGCCAACCATGAGGAGGAGGAGGACGACGCTGACGAGGCCAACCATGAGGAGGAGGAGGACAACGGCCACGATGACAACGAGGAGGACAGCGGCAGCGACGACAACGAGCAGCACGATGCCACCGCTGCCCGAAAGGGCTACTGTACTGACGACTGTTGGGAGCACACCGATGAGGACGAGGATGATTGCTGGGAGCACACGGACGAGGACGACAATGACCTCAACGGCTTTGACGACGGAGGCGACGGCAATAACGACATCGACAACAACGCGGCCTCCACGGTGACTACGACACAATCGGGCCCGCCCAGGAAGAGGCGTAGGCCTTATTAGATAATTAATTAGTCTACTAATTACTATTATGTAATTATTACTGCTACTTCGTAATATATATATATGTTCAAATGTATGTTCGATCTCTGCCTTAGTGTCCAAAAATAGCAAATATATGTTCTATTGTGTTCCTCCCATTCATAAGAGAGTCACCGGAAGCAGGTGAAAGTCGTGAGTTGTTCGTTCAATCTTTGCCCTTCACGGTTACACTTTTTATCACTGACGGATAGAAGTATGACCCGTCTGTGATGATTACTTACCCGTCAGTGATGAGTCATCATCACAGACGGGTCGTATTTTCACCCGTTTGTGATGAGTCATCACTGACGGGTAGAAATGTGACCCGTCTGTGATGACTTGCCCGCCATTATAAGGACTTCAACAATGACAGCCCAAAAAATAACCCGTGAGTCATGGGAGACCGTCAGTGATAACAGCTTTTGTCGTTCGCCTAGAGTAGGATCATCACAGACGGGTTGTATTCTCACCCATCTGTGATAAGTCATCACTGACGGTTAGAAGTACCACCCGTCTGTGATGATCTTGATCGAGCCGTTCGCCCGAGGTAGTCATCACTGATAGACCGAAAAGTAACCCGTCAGTGACGGGTTAGTATTACTTACCCGTTAGTGATGAGTCATTATCATAGACGGGTTGTATTTTTACCCGTCTGTGATGAGTCATTACTGACGGGTGAAAATGTGACCCGTCTGTGATGAGACTTACATACCAGGCAGTGTTTTCTATGCATGTTTCCTGGCCTCATCAGTTCATTTTGCTTGCCACCTCTGAAAAATAGAATAACATCCCAGCTGCATGTACATCCTCTGCACAGCCCCAGCATGCGCAGGACAATATATATCACAAGCATGCACAACACAAATTAAAAAAATTTCTGCATTTCAATTTCACATCTCAAATTTGACAAGTCCACATCTCAAATATATATGTGTGTACAACACATTCGACATCGCACAAGTTGCTAAAGAATTTTGCACATCTCAGTTTCATATGGAAATGAACTATCTAGGGCTTGGTTCATGGGTAGAAAGTGCTAGCTAGATGTTTACACTTTGACTACAAATGGACACATTAGAATGCGATGACGCATTAGAATGCGATATCTGTATGTGCACTCTCTCTTATGCTCGGGCTTCATCCTGACCTCTGATGGAAGCACACAATCATGTCAGTCACAATTCATAATTTAGCACGGTATAATCAGCATATAACAAAGTAGAGAGGTTCGGAACGTAATACCTAGCGGAAGGCGTCTGATACGTCACGTAGTTTTCTTGTGCAATGTAACCGCAATAGAGTGTCATCACCATTGTGACATTGCATTTACAGTGCACAAGACACTCTTTCTAAATAAAGTGTCTTCTACAGTGTAGGGCAGTGTCACAAACGCGACGGAGAGGGGAGAACGGCGGCCTCCACCGGCGCCGGCGCTGCTGCAAGGCGGAGGAGCGGTCGCCGGCCTCGAGGAAGAGGCGGCGACCGGATCCGGGCTCGCTCGGGGAGGAGGCAGCGGTCGGATCCGGGCTCGAGGAAGAGGCGGTGACCGCATCCGGGCTCGGGGGGCTTGGGGAGGAGGCGGCGGCCACAGCACGATGCGAAAGAAAGCTAGGGTTTCAACGCGGTGAAAATGACTAAGTCCGGCATTTATACATAGAAGAAGTCATCACGGACGGGCCAAAATTATGCCTGCCAGTGCTAGTTTGGTCATCTTTGACGAGTCAGTTTTCTAGCCGTCCGTGATGACACTACAAGTCATCACTGACGGGTTGTTTTCCTACCCGTCTGTGATAAATTATGTCATCACTGACGGGCAAAAAATCTACCCGTCACTAAAAGTCATCCTACCCGTCAGTGATGAAATCTTTGATAATAGCCTTGAGGCTCGTCGCATATTCATCACTGACGGGTAGTGAAGTTATTTCACCACTGACAGGCACGGTCTACCCGTCAGTGATACCGATCCTAGATGACGTTGTTTGTAGTAGTGAGTGTCATCTGCACTCGGATTTGTGGTGCATCCAAGTCTGCAAACACCTATAAAAATTTATCAAAAAATCTAGAAAAAGTTGAAGCATAGGCACAATATGCACGTAGCATATTTAAAAATTTTAAATCTAAATTTGATTTACACCTCAAATCAAAAAAAGAAAAATCCAGCTATGATAGTGTTAATGAGCTGAATCCATAGCATTGCTTGAATTAGCTACTATTCATAATAAAATTTATTTTTCTTTGTTTCTTGACCTATGTGTCAGATTTGGATTTAAAATTTTATAATATAGTAGATGTATATTATGATTATGCATGATCTTTTTTCAGATTCTATAACGACTTCTAGTGGCGTTCTGGCCTTGGGTACATCGACTGCATCACAAGCACAAGTGCACCAGATATGTTCTCTACAAGAACAAGCTACAACGTCCACCACAACCAAAAAGAAACTCCAATAGAATACTGAAAAGAGGGAATAAATCTAATTAAGAAAGAATTATTGGAGAAGATGAACCATGGTTGAAAATGAAAAGACTGAAAATTGTAGTAATGCTAGCTTCGTCAAAATTGCACATTTCTTTGGACTATAATTAGGCTTAAATACTATGCAATTTAATGTGACTGAGATTTATGAAAAAATTTAGGCAACGGAGAGTTAGCAAAATAGATTTAAAATTACACATTTCTTTGGGCCATAATCAGGCTTATTACTACACAATTTGAGATGACTAAAACTTATGAAAATTTTAGACAATGAAGAATTAGCAAAATGAATTTATCCTAATCCCCTCTCCTCTAACACGACCAAAGCCAAAATCACCGATCCCTCTACTCTCCTTTGAAGATACACTAACGCGGGCCGGTGACTTGTGGCGTGAGAGCACCTCAGATGGTGGCTTCGTGGCTCTCGATGGCTTAGCCTTTGCTTGAAATCGAGGTGCGCGGCAATTGGTGTTGGCAAGTCATGCATGTTATGCAGTTTCGCCAACAAAGCGGTTTCACCGCGTCAACTTTGGTGGCTCAGCTCGGCGCCTTTAATGATAACCGTCAATAGAAAACAATCAAGCTCTGGATATGAGACACTATGTCTGCAGTTTTCGTGATTTCTAAGAGTGTGTTTGGTTTGAGAACCAAAAGGAATGAAATGTCATGGTTCTATTCCAGAGGAATGGGTCGGTTCCATTCCTGTGTTTGGTTAGAGTCAAAAAATGGAATGGGTTGGTTACATTCTTGTGTTCAGTTGGAGAGATAGAATGAGAAGAATCTGATTCCACTCACCTCTTTCATAGGAATGATGAAATTACCTCCGATATGCCTATAATGTATAAAATGAAAAAATATAGCTCTTTGCATTTAGACAACATATAATTCAAAATTTCAGCAACATTTCCTTTGTATTTTCAACACAAACAATTAACAATATACACATATAACATCACATATAGCTTTTCTCCGCTTCGTCGCGAGCCCAGCCCAACCCCAGATGGCGTCTCCGTCCTCCTCGTCCGTGCCGCCGCCGTCGTCGTGGGTCATCCTCGGCAGCATCCCGCGCGTCTCCGCCCCGGCGGACAGCGACCACGACGCCGACGTCTCCCTCGCGCTCACAGCGCCTCCGCGGGTCTCGATCCTCACCGTCTCCCCACGCGTCTTCCCGGAGCCCGCCACGCCCAAGCACTTCCCCTTCGTCCTCGCCGCCGACCCCTCCGGCCTCCTCCTCCTCTAGGCCAACATCGGCTGCACCCCTATCCGCGAGGTCGTCGACCTCCCCGGCCGCCACTCCTTCAGCTGGAAGTTCATCACATCCCGCTACTTCGTCCTCGACACCGCCGCCGCCTCCCAAGCCGTCTCCCTGTCGCTCCTCCCTGCCGCCTCCCTGCCGCTCCTGGCTGCTTGCTGCTTGCTGCCGCTGCCTCCCAAGCCGCCTCCCTGCCGCTCCTCCCTGCCGCTTGCTGTCGCCGCCTCCCAAGCCACCGCCGCCTGAGAGAGGTGAGAGGGGCCGGTGCTCCGGTGCCCTAGCCCAGCCGCCATGTGAGAGAGAGATGAGAGGGGGCGGCTGTGAGAGAGAGGGAGAGGTGGGTGAGAGAGATGAGAGGGAGACGTGAGTGAGAGGTATGCTGCGCTGTGAGAGGAGCTGCTTTTTTTTTCTTTAGCGCTAATTGAGCCAGAACGGGGCGATTCCACCAATTCGGAGGTATCGGTGTATTCCGCATCTCACGAGAATATTCGCTTTTGAAAAACCAGTCCGCTCCGGCTCCTCTGTCCAACTGAACACGGGAATGAGGCCTGAGTACAGGATGGACCCATCCTATTCCACCTCATTCCAATACTAAACACACCCTAAGAGGCAGGTTGCCGTGCATGGGCATGCCAAGTTCAAGTTTCAATGTTACTCATTAATGACTCATTGCACAATATGAATTGGACTACTCGTTTCATGCCACCATTGCTTTCTAAACCCTCTCCCGTCCTCCCCTCTTTCATGGTGCAAGCCGGACACTTGTTTGGGTAAAATCAGGCAATCGCCATGAGATTTTGGTAAGGGTTACTACGAAAGTTCGTCATGCCAAAGTTTCTTTCACTCGTTTCATAATAATAACTAAAGCTCACAAAAAAAGCTTTAGTTTATTGTCTCGTAGGGATTGAAGCTAGAAGAAAATGCATCCAGCCAAACAGTATATTTACATGAATACAATTTTCTTACACAAGAATAGCGCAAATCTTGAAGCATCTCAAAACACAGGGCATATTCATGATTGATTCATCATTTTCAAGAGAGAGAACATGGAGCATGACCTACGGACCTCTCTTCCGGCGACCGGTGGATATTATCGGTGTCTATCTTGCCATTTTGTGGGTTCGAGGCAAGCTAAACCAGATAATTTTGCGCTTTTGACCCAAAATTGAGTATTTTAAGCACTTCTGGCGCGCGGTCAGTGGAATTGACAAAAACCCGCCTTGCCGCACCTGTCGTGATTTAAATCCACGACAGACTTACCGCGTTTCCAGTCTATGGTAGGTCACTTCCCGCGCTTATGAACCGCAATAGACTTCTGTTGCGTCACAAGTCCATGATAGGGCTACATGCTACTTTGCCCCGTCTCCGCTGCTTTGCCCAGTGCTACTACTAAAAGCCAAAGATACAATCACCGAAAAAGAGAGCGCGCAGAGTGGAACAAACGAGCTGCTTTGCTATGTGCACCCGAAATGTTGCTCTCTCCAAAGCTCTCTACACTCACGACGTCATTCTGGTCCCGCATTACTCTCTCCAGTGTGATAGTTTTGTTTTTATTTAATAATCAGAGATCTCAAAGTGGAGCTCAAGCACCATTTTTTGTGGTCTCACAATAGCGATGGGCATGCAGTCCTCTTGTAGAATTCGAGTGCGATAGTGAGTTGGCGGATTTTTTTAATAATATTTTTCCCATAAATCGTACTGGTATGACACGCACTGAATTTTTTTTTCAAAAATACAATTCCGTCGGCTCCAGAATGGCCGAAATAACTAAATCGGCCACTAGAGAGCCGAGAAGTGATGAATCTGCCGACTATTGGCCAAAAAGCGCTTATCGGCTGCCTGATGGCCGACCGGCCCAACTGTTTGTGGCGCCAGGGTCAAGTCGGCGAACAGTGAGCTAACATGGCTCTAGTCGGCTAGCCAGTGGCTGACTTGACTAAAATCTGCAGGTGGCCTTCCAAGTAGCCGCCCGTGAGGCTTATCGGTAATTTGCTAGCCGAGATGTCCCAGAACTCGGCCAATGCAGAGCCGATTGCTTCACCACCCCCAGCTGCCCTATTTATTCACTCCCAGACTTCTCTCTGTCTCCCACCCACCCATAAACAAAATAGACAAGATGGCGTGGGAGATAGAGAGGAGAGGGGTTAAGGGTTCAGGAGCGAGATGAGAAGAAAGAAGCTCTCGGCAGTGGCGAGGGGGAGAGAGAGGACATTATGGCTTAGGAGGCAAGGCGGAAGAGGGATCTCGGCAGCGGGGTGCGTGTGAGGTAAATATTTGCGTTATTGTTTTAATTTCCTAGAAATAGTAACTTGCCGATTGCAAAATGGTAGGAATTGCTTCATCTAGCTCTGACGACATGCCGAAGGAGAAGGTGTCTGTCGTTGTGTCCAAAGGAGTCGAAGTTCCCCTTTGCTGGTGCCAAGATCTGTGCAAACTAATGAAGTCAGAAGAGATGTCGTACACCTTCGGAAGAAGGTATTTCATATGTGTTAACTATAATGAAGAGCCAGCGAAGGTTGGCGTATGCACATGGCGTGAAAGGGTAAAACTTGCATATACCCGCATTTGTAACATGATGCAATACTATACTAGCACTCATTTGCTTGCAGTATCCACCTACTATATATGACGACATACAGTGGCTGGATAATACCCAATCGAAAGAGGATGAAGAACAACTCATGCATGATGTTTATTTTAGACGAGATTACGCTCTACAACGCATGTACGAGGCAGAGCAGGAGGAGAAGCAAAAGCGTTGGCAAGAGGCGCAACACAACAAAAAGTAGGAGGTGGAACGTCGAGCTGTGGAGGCACGTGAGGCTGAAAGGGCGAGGAAGCGCGAGATGACGCGTCGCGCAAAGGAAGAAGGAGAGGAAGCTCACGCTCCGTCGTATGAGGAAGGTAAAATATCCCAAAGGCCCTGAGTAATTATTACTATGTTCTATTAGGTTGTTTGGTTTTATGATTGTGCCATGCGAATGTTATCGTACCATCTTGTCACCCCATGTGTACTGATAACAATATATCGTACTCGTGCTCTAGATTTTGATGAAATAAACTAAATGTTCCATGGAATGTACTACAACTAAGATAGATAAAATTCAAAAGGAAATGGTCCTACGGATAACAATGTATTGTACTCGTACTCTAGATTTTGATGAAATAAACTAAGTGTTCCATGGAATGGACTACAACTAAGATAGATAAAATTCAAAAGGAAATGGTCCTAATGTATTGAAATAACTACTCCTGCTAGTCTCCCTGGTTAGGTCCTCCTGGGCCTCCCTGTCCACAGCCTCGACGCACCACCCTCCATGGCCTCTTGCGAAAGTCTGAGTACGTCAACTGTCCTGGCAAACAATCATACGATGGCCTCTACCAAGCAAGGGCTCATCTGGTTGAGGGGCTGTAAGCTGGATGTCCTGCATGGGTGGCGGCGGTGACGAGGAAGTAAGATAACCTTCTCCCTGCGTAGCACTATCGGTGGGGTCGAACTGAGTGTTCAGGTAGTATCGGGACGGGTTGTTCGAACCTCCTCCCCCTTGTGACATAGCACCAAAACCTGTGCGAGACTATAGTTAATGATTGTGCGAAAAATTGAAGACTCTATTATAGAAGCAGCAATAAAGACGTACCTAGTGTCGAAATCATAGACAGAATCTGTGTAGGTGTGCGCTGGGAGCACGACGGTATGTTCCAAGGAAAGGCCTGCCTGACCTCCTGCTGCAGCGCCTGCCAGGACAACCCAGCTGCCTGTGAAAGACCTGGGGGACGAGGCTGCTATGCGGACGGCCTTCGAGGGAGGTGTGCTCCACGTCGTCTGTGCGAATCGGCCACGTCTGACGCTCGTGTGCACGAAAGAGCGTCGAGCAAACTCCGGTACAACTCCTCGGCACGGGACCACACAGTGGAGTCCTCTCTTGTCCTAAGTGAAGAGCTCGAGCTCGTAAGTGCGGTCGTGAAGGATGTGTGCCACCTCACTCTACACGTACATAACAAAGTAGTCAAAACTGAAAATAGTGCATAACATCAATTTTCAAACGTATAGTACTACTTACCGCATTGGCCTCAAATGGGCACTCTTGATTGGGTACAAGTCTATGGTCTATGCAGGCTGGATCTCCAGACGCTCCATACGTGGTAAAAGGAAAATGCGAGTACGACTAACGTATCACTGAAGGTAAGCCCGATGGGCCTGAAGGTCGAAGGCCCTAGCCTCCTCCCAACGATCCGTCGTAGCCTCCCCCCCAAGTTTGAACGTAAGGGTGTAAGAGCTGTGTCCACTCCTGTGCCCTAACAAACCCCCTCTACGAGTGCACCTTCAAAAACCAAATTTGCAATGCTTTATATATGTAAGTAATGTTTTTGATTTTGTAATAGCTAGGTAAATGAGACGTACCCTTGCGTGCCACGATCCACACAAACTGCGTGTGATGGTGGTCCATCCTGGTGTGGGCCAAACTGTCGCATCACACGATGCACAACGTAATCTTCAACGAAGATGTCGAAGACAACCTTCTTCCTTGTCATCCAGTATGCCTTATCCCTAGTGCACAATGGAGAAAGGCCGTGGGGAGCACGACGGAGCAAAGCCTCCTCGACGTAAGGCTCTCACGTGACCTTCTCATTAGGCAAGAAGTCGAACTACTCCGTGAACGTAGGGTAGTAGTTTCTCAGCTGCCAAATGCGAATTGTGGCTGTAACATGACAGTACAAGAAGGTAATTGGCAACAGTCAAATGGCTATAGCAAAAACATGTATGGAAGTACGCACGAACTTACCCGACGCCGTGTCCACAAAAACCGAAAGTGGGTCCTCCAAGTGGGTTGTTGTGGTACAAGTCAACTCGGTAAGGCTCGTCCACGTTCACGAAAGTTCTTCCTATACGGAAATGCTTGTACGACCACACCTACATAATAATTAACATTGCTAACATATTGTGAAATATTCCTAACATGTTACAATGTTCTGCGAGGATGTTGGATCTAACACAATTATGAGGCATTACTCTACTAACAATCCAATTCACTTTGTATTTTGGAACGTGAGCATGCACAGAGCAAGGTAACCATTAGTGGTGCACTTTGCAATGTACTGGGTTGAGGTAAGCACTTGAACATAGAATGTCCTTTGTGTGGACATACCCCAAAGAGCAACTGCATCCTTCAATGCGAGCTGGTTGTGATACATGGTGCCATGTTTTATCTCATTCCTTTTGAACTCCCACGATAACTCATGCCCATCTGTCACACGCATTCCACCCAATAATTCTTGGTTCCACCCACTAGGAATTTGACGATCCAAAATCTCCTCGTCCTCACCACTTTCTTCATCATCGACCTCCTCGTCTTCATCTTCTACCATGTCCGCTACATCTTCTTGCTCCATAGCCTCCACCAACTCTTCGTCCTCAGCTTCATCTGCCCGCCCAGTAGGACCATGATTAGATCTCATTTCTCTAGGAATCACTGCTTCTGGATGATCATCTGCTCCGTATTGTCTTACCCCTTGGGCCGATGCACTGCTCTAACCTTTTTCGTACTCTTTACAAAGATACCCTGTTGGATCCTTCGCAACAGCCTGCACCAATGCAACTGGCTCATCCTTACGACCTTTGTACACACTAAGCCAAGAACTCCACTCCTTCATTCTTTCAACAGACATCAAATCCTAGCGCATGCTTGTTAAGGACATTGTGAACACTGCTTGAATGCTGACGCTATACTTGTCCGTATCAAGAGCAAATCTACGAGTGAACCAGTGTTTCGGTTGTCTAATAATGTTCAGCGACTCAGGATTTTACAGAGGCAATACAGTGTAACTGAATGCACTAAGATCAACTCCAGATGAGTTTGTCCTCACTTCTCCAGGACCATAGAAAATCTTGAATCTCACTATTTCAGACATTCCTATCATCCGTAACATTATTTCATAAAAGTTACAATGAGGCGCCAAACCTATATCCAAGATTTATGAGACTCCTAATGTGCAGCTACATACAATCAACTGATCTATAATAACAAAACTAGGTTTACAACTATTTCTTAACTACATAGTCTACTTTTACTATTTCTTTATGATTTTTTCTAACAACACTATCGGCCTTGTCTAGTTCTGTATGACTATTTCTAAAATCGTCCACTATATGATCAAATCATGAACTATGTGATCATTGATGGAATTCAACTTCCGCGACGCCGCCTGTCAATTTTTTCTAACACCTTATATACCTAGCATACTAATAAATTATTAGGGTCTAACACTAAGCTAACATGCTAAGCTAAACAAGACATGTTTTTTACGCTAATAAAAAATAATTGTATTCGAACTAACTAGTAAGCTAAATCGACAAAAAAAATTGAAGTTAGGGTTTACCTAAACGACGAAAAATCCACGACGCCGCTTCTCTTCTCTTCCTGTCCTCTTCTTCCTCTTCCTCTACTCTCTCTCCTCTCACCTCTGCTCTCTCCTCAGCCCACGCCACCGCTTGTCACGCCGCCACCGGTGGCCTTGCCGCGCCTTGTCACGCCGCCACTCCCGGCCTCGCCGCGCCACCATCGTCGTCCACCTTTCCGCGTCGCGTTGCCACTCGCCTTCCCTTGTGCGTGTGTGGCATGTGTGCGTGGGCGCACCTGAGGCCCGAGTCGGGCACGTAATTGCTGACCAGGTGAGTCAGCCACGCGCTGGCCGATTGCTACAGTCAGTCGGCCAGCAGCCAACCGAATAGGGCTATCAACCAGTGACCTGCCGATGAGCTGACATGTTGGCTAAGCAGCAGCCGACTAGCCCTATTCGGTCCCGAGCCAGTTGATGCACGAAGAAGTCGGCCACCTAACGGCCGATTTGAGCTTTTCGGCCTCTGGAGAGCCGATAGAACCACAATTTTGAAATTTTTTGAATCCGTGTTCTAATTTGGGATTTATGGAAAAATAATAATATGTAAAAAGATTCGTGAGTTGGCACTGTGGCCATACACAATAGGTGGTGTCACGGTTGGAAAGTGCGATAGCATCTTGACATGGACTTAAAGCACGATATGTGCCACGTGCCGTTTGTTAAGGCTGTCGTGGTGTCAGGGGCCAAGAACACTTGACTAGAGGCCAAAAGCACAAAATGCTAATTAGAAACAAAGATTCTCATCTATTAATACTAAACTTTTTTACTTCTTTAAAACTCATTCGAGTGGCTAAGTGCATGCCTTTTTCATTGAGATATCATTTAATATACTTACTTAACTAATCTTTTCTATTATGACCAGTAAATTAGTTTTTATAATTGTGCACCTAAATATTAAGATACCATATTATTTGTTATGCAATTCTAATATTTATCAATACAAATATTTTTCTTGTGAGAAGCTGAAACTGCATTTTTTATAGAAATTATTATTTCTTTTTAGTTTAATGCACCAGGATTAGCACTCTTTGGAGTCTCGTGTCTCAGATCTTGAGGATCGAGTTGAGGCTTCTTCGTCTTCTCGCCGCCGTCATCCCCGCTCTCCTGGTGGTCCTTCTGGTCCTCCCTCTTCTCACTAGGTGAGCCTGGTAGACTTCTTTTCATTTTGGCACTTGATACTAATGGGGGAGAAGAAGTCTAGAGGGTTTTAGGAGGGTTTTAGGCTTTCTAGCGGGAGAACGGGGGAGAAGATGTTTAGAGGGTGTCGAGGGTTCCATTTGCTTTTGCTTTAAGGGTGCTTACCTCTCTATGGGTAATTATGGGGAGCTAGCTATCTTCTGTTGTTTGCTATACCTAGCTTTAGCTCCTTTGATGTTAAGCTTATGTTCTTGTTGTAATATCCTTTGTAAGCTTAAACGCATTTCTCTTAGTTATGTGTTGAACTATGTGGATTGATGCTCATCTGTGAGCTTTGATGTTATTTGGACTCATATGTGTGATGCTTTATGTGATCTTTGTCCAAATAACATCTTGATGGATCCTTTGTATATGATGCATGCATATTTAAACTTATATTTGATTTTGTCTATTATGCTTGCTTGCTTGGCTCATATATACAAGGGAAGCTCCGCAAATTTTTTAAATTTTCACAATATGCAATGAAAGTCAAGATTAATTCACATGTGCATATATTATGGGGGAGTTTGTTAATAAAAAGATTGTGGCTTTTTCTATAAACATCAACTCCTTATGCACCATTTGATGAGGAGCTAAATAAATTTGATAGCACCAAATACTTAAGTAGTATTTGATCCTCAAGTATACAAGTTTTTCTCGAATAATTTGTATACTTGGAAAAATTAATTTTTTATAAAACCCTCTAGTAGTCATCAATTACCAAAATGGGGGAGATTGAGAGTTCATCTAGCCTCTAAGTGTGGTTTTCATAATTGATGACAATACCTATAGACTAACATGTGTCATGAAGATTAGATATGAGGTTATGTCTATAGGTGATGCATGAAAAACATTGGACGGATTCGGGAAGAAGGCCATCAATCAAAGATATGCATCAAGTGTTGAAGCTCAAGAAGAAGATAAGGTTGATCATGGTGCAAATCTAAGGATGGATTGAATATGGTCAACACATGAGCATGAAGAGTATGAGAGGGATTAAAGAAGAATTTTGTCAAAGACACACGACATCGGTTGATCAAGATACAAGTCCAAGGAGTAGATTTAAGACGATCAACGCATGAGCAAAAGGAATATGTCACTTGAGATAGTATGATCAAGTGACTATGGTGAGATATTCCTATATTGCCTCTTATGAACTAACCCATGATATCTCTGTGTGAAAGAGTATGTGTGTGGGTTAGGTGCCATTCATGGGCACGCAATGAAGAGTCAAGCTCATGGAGTCTATTAGAGGATGATATCAAGATGATGGTCACCAAAATAAGAAGAGCAAGTTCCAAGATATACATGATGAAAAGATATAAGCTTGGAAGCTTGTGGTCCATCTAATGAAGATGGACAAGTGAAGATGAATGCAAAAGAAAGTCTCCCGCAAAGATCTTGGGGGAGCCACATGCAAGACTTCAAGAGACAAGCATGATCAAGATGCTTTTCGGCTTGGAGCAAGGGTGACGGTCATCATCGAGCCAAGAGGAAAGTGCAAGGCAAAAGTACGCCTAGCTAAATTTTTCGATTTTACCGGTCTCTAGGTGCTTGGAGAGAGACCAAATTATAGGATAGATAGCTGTACTATTAAGAGGGGTTATTGGATGATTAGCTTATCCATGTCATGTGTCGAGTGCTCAAGTCTTTGCGTTTGTTGCATTCCATCGCATTGGTTTTTGTGTTGTGAGTGCTAGAACTTTGGGTTCTAGTGTGTCCAGAGATTCCGAGCTATGAGTGCTCGAAGGCTTCAGACCGTTTTGTGGTTGTGTGGTTTTGCCCCTGACTTTGTGTCTCGACGTGTGGTTGCTTCTTGACCTAAGTGGTCGAAGTGTTTGACCTAGGTTCATGGACTCCAAAAGGTTGATTTCAAGAGTGTATGGAATAAGGTGAAAGTCCTTAAGTCAAGACTTGCTTGGGTTTTGTGTTCCCGGGGGAAAGTTGCAAGAAATCGAGGGTTTCTCGGCCAAACTGGCCAGGGGGGTTTAAACCGGCCTTAGTGGGCAGTCTGATCGGCCTCGGGGACCCAGGAGGTCTGACCGGCCCCAGAGGGCGGTCTGACCGGGCCATGTCAGTAAGCTGTTTTCGCCTCTTTTCTTTGGGGCTTCGGAAGTTCCGATGAGAATATCGGATGTTCTCATGATGTCAGATGCTCCAGACATGATTTTCCAAATACTCCGATATTCCCGGAAGTTCCAAAGTCACCCGTGTTTTGAATGTCCTAAAAAAATTGGAGTATTCGACTTTGGATCGGAAGGTCCAAGGTGGTCTTCATTCAGTGAGGACGGTTTAAACCGGCCACCCAGATAGCTTTCTCCAATAGCTAGTTTATAGAGTGATCTTGCCTCATGAGTACGTCCCGTTTCTATTTCCATTGAGATGTAGTGTTGCCACTGGAAGAACAACGGATCAATCAAAGGAATGGTGATTAGTTCCTGATAAGAGAACACCGTCTGAACTCTGGAAAAATGAAAGGTACTAGAATAATTAGATTAAAAGTGTTAACAAATGTGTTTTTGCATTCAAATGCATTGTGCATACCATGAGGAGTTGGGTATAGCTACTAATTGCTCCATGTTCTTGATATTCTTCTACACTAATTCCCGAGTTTTTCTCGTATAGTACTTGACATTCTATCACTTGGATTATATTTTCTCCTTGCTGCATAACAGATTGGCAAAACTAAATCAATAGGTTACAATTACTTGGCAACTGAACAACAATATTAGTACTTGCAAAAAACTGAATCAAAAAGTTAAAAAGGAGAAAATTGTATGAACTTGCAGAAAATAAAAATTAACATTTTCTTGCACTACTACGAAACATGCCTTTAGAGGCGGGTGAAAATGATCATTGGAGGCGGTTCGCCCAACCGACTGTGCGAGATGGTCTCTGATGACCCCTAAGTTCACAATCCGTTACTAAAAACCCGACTGTGATAAAAGAGTCATCTCAGTCGGTTGTGAAAACCAACCGACTGTGAACTTAGGGATCATCATAGTCGAGCCTTTATACGAACCGCCTGTGATGGCTCTGGCATCATAGGCGGGCGACTTTCTCCAACCGCCTGTGATGACCCCGTCATCACAGACGAGCATTTTCCCGAACTCCACGAGCTGCAGCTAGAAAGTAAAATGCATGTAAACAGTGAGCATATGATAAGTGCTTTTGCTGGAAGGATTAACAAGCAAAACAAGAACTAATCCTCTCCTTATGCACAACATACACAAAATTTCAGATTACCTAGACATTGGCACCATACTAAGACTTTAATTTTTTCTCTATTTTGATAATTTTTTTTGTTACAGAGGTGATGCATACGATGTTATAAAGATTAGTTATTTTGTTCAATGTTGTGTGCTTATGTTGGTAACAACAAATATATATAGTAGTAATATTGATATGTTTTTATTTGTTTAGATGGATGATTTGGCAAAAAAAGACAACAACTGATTGTGAGAGGAGCCAACCTAGTTGCCGTGATGTGTGCTTATATGATGTTCATCCTAAGAAGTCTTGGGAAAATACTCCTGCAATAACAAATGGCCCTAGAGTCGATAGTGATATAGCTAGGGAGTCAAACTTGAGATGTATCTATCATTCTAGTGATGCAAATTGCTTAAATCGGCTTAGAATAACAAGAGCTCCCTTTTTCTAGTTGTGTAATTTTTTTAGAAAGAGAGAACTATTGAAGGATAGTATCCATACCTCTATTGAGGAACAAGTAGCCATGTTCCTTCTAATAATCGGCCACAACCATAGGTTTAGAGCTATGCAGCCGACATTTAGAAGATCTATTGAGAAAATTAGCAGGTACTTTAAGGTGGTGCTATTTGTTGTACGAGAGTTGCGATATGAGATGATTAGGCCTCCCTCCACTGAAATCCATCCTAAAATTCAGAATAGCAGTCGCTTCAATCCTTACTTCAAGGTAAAATGTCTTTAAAAATATCATATACCAGTAATTTGATAGTTCAAAATGTATTAACAAATGCTTGTGTTTATTAATTAGGACTATGTTGGTGTAATTGATGGGACTCATATGCTTGCTAGAGTTCCAATAAAGATCTTGGCTGCCTTTAGGGGTAGAAAATGTGTTACTACCCAAAATGTCATGGATGCGGTCGATTTTGATCTAAGGTTCACCTATGTACTTGCCAGATGGGAGGGGTCAGCCCATGACGTCCTTATACTTGCAAATGCATTGGAGAGGGATAATGGGTTGATAGTTCCTACAGGTAATAAATTAAAACCTAATAGCTAGATTTAATTGATAATATTGGCACATAGCTAATAATCCTTATGTGCTAGGAAATTCTGTCTCGTTGATGCTGGGTATGCTGTGAGACTAGGATTTCTTCCACCATACCGTGGCACAAGGTACCACTTGAAGGAGTATGGGGGAGGGAATTATTCTCAAAATGCTAAAGAGTTGTTCAACTTAAGGCACTTCTCAAAATGTTGAGTTCTTGAATGTGTCACTTGAGAACTATGAATATACGGAAGCTATCTTCAGCACTCGGCAAGCTACAGGGAAGTTTGCAACGGGGTCCAATGAGCCTTTGGGAATTCCTATTGACGTGGAGAGCTCATGCAAAGATGGTAATGAGGGATTTGGAGGGGTTGTTGGTGCTGTCGGGCTTGACTTTGGTATTGAAGGGTTTTCGGCAACTACCCCTTCCCTATCTAGTTCAACTTAAAAGAGGAAGAGATCCTCTTTTTTGGTGAAGTTGACTCCACTCAGTTGAACAACATGTCTGATGTTGTGTGTGAAATGGTGGATGCTATCAAGTAGACAATGCATGGAGAGAGACCACCTAGTTTGTACAAAGCTGTCATGGACCTCAAGATTTTCCCTCTTAACCATCGCTTGGCTATTTGGATCATTTGAAGGAAAATAGGGAGAAATGCCTTAATTTCATGGAAATGGAAGAGGATATACGTGTTGCATCGGTTGAGCGTTTCATAACAAAAAATTTTGATCTTCCATGAGTTGGTATGACTTGCTGTAATCTGAAAATGTATCCCCCTAATTACTAAAATTAGCATGTATATGCATGTGTGAGGTGGTATATGTAACCCCTCCTATATGGTGATGTATAGACACTATTTTGCTAAGTAGGATTTGATAATGAACTACTATATATGTAATACAAATGATTATCAGGGGTGGACCTAGTAAGAGGTGACTGGGGGCATAGGCCCCACTCAAATTTTGAACTTGCAACAAAATTCTTTTATATTTCTTTAAAAATATCTAAATATTTTTGAATTTATAAGAAGAGTGCCCCCACTCAAGTTTTTTTCTAGATCCACCCTTGATGATTATGGATGTTGAACTATTATATATGTAATATGGACTTAATGAAAGTATGCTGATGTGGTGTTAGATTGCTATTGTAATAATACAAAATTGATGTTAAAATTTCTTATTTAATGCAATATGTTATTGATGTACAAATATTACTGAAATATTTCATAAATAGATTTTCTGTGCTGAAATCTTACTAAAATGATGTGCAAAATCAATTTCTCAGCAAATAAGTTAGTATGGTGGTATCGGCACCATTATATGGAGAAGGTAACCAAATCCAAAGAGATACAGGTTACCAAATGTATTCTCAACTTAACATGTATTAATTGATACGGATAGCCAAATAATATTTCAGCTCAGCATGTCTCAATACATACAACCTACTGAACATAACATAGTGTATCTATTCAGCATATCTAGATCCAGCATGTCTCTAGAGATATAAACCATGCGAGGAAAAGATAGACTATCAAATATACTCATATTACCCTAACACAGATCGGTCTCCAAAATTGTTCACCCAGATACCAGATGTGGTAAGGAACACGTGACACTTAGGTCGCGTGATTTCTTAGTATTGGACGAATCTTTTGCCTGAATTCCATTGCTCGAATGCTTCGAACCGGTGGCTTCCTTCGAAGTTCGAACCGATTTTGAAGCTCACGTGGATAACCTTAAGCTAGGAAGGTTTTAAGAGGAGGAGAAAACGAAAGGAAACCCGAAAACACCACTCGTAGTCGTAGCCCACCTCGCAGCCGCACGCGCCAACTTACCACAGCATACGAGCGGCGGCGGCGATGGCAGGCGAGGCCACGAGTTCCGGCGGCGGGGGGTTCCGCGCCCGGATAGACCACTTCCTGTACAGCGGAGAGAAGAAGCACGTTGTCGCTGGCATCGCCATCTTCGGCGCCATCTTCGGCGTGCCCTGGTACCTCATGACCCGAGGTACCAAACCCCCTTCTCCCGAAAAACCCTAATCGCTAGCTTCTTCCGCCTCCTCTTTATTACTGTGATGGCTGGCATGGAATTTGGAAGAGTCGGCAGATTCACTTAGGCTAGAGTTCTATTCTGCGTTCCTATTTGAGGAGAACTAGGGTTTGGTAATTGCAGGCTTGGCACAATTTATGCTGCTCGTTTTACCCCCATTGTGATTGTTGGATTGGAACTCCGAGGTGGTAGCCTGGTAGGATTCGAAGGGAGAACACCTTTTTTGTTCTTGTTTGCGGTGCTAATGGCATTTGGGATTCAGGAGCTGAATGAAACGGCTGCTCTTGGGATCGATATTGGGGTATGTTTCCGGGAATCATTCTGTTTGTATTCGACCTTGACCATTGAAAACTAGTGAATGAAGCAGTATTAGTCTAACCTGGCGATGCTCTGGTGGATTTTGGGTTCTCTTCTCGTGCTAAAAAGCTGGGCCATTTGATCTGATGTTGCAGTTGACCTTGGAAAAAAGATACAGGAAACTGTAAGAGTAAGATGAAATTTTTTTAATGGTAGTTAACTAATTGCAACAGATTAATTTTGTGCACTGCCAACCTCCTTGGGATAAAGAGTTTTGATGTGTCCAGCTCTTAATTTCTCTTGGATCACAGTTTTCAATCCTTCTATGGCCATGGTTAGTAAGCAAAGTTATAAAGTTAGTAAAACAAATATGGAAACAGATTGCTACTAACGGACAAAGGTTGGTCAGAAATGTATACTGTATATGTTCCTATTGGTTTGATATGCATATCATATTTTGCGAACTGTCAGAACATCTGTGGATTACTTTTGATTCATAAGACATTTTAGCACGGAGAAACATATGCATGTGCACAATGCTCTGAGAAATATGGCCTAAGGCTTCCTGTTCCAATATGTGCACTACAACTATGAAGTAGCAACGTTTTTAGGCTCGCCTTTGTCTTTTTATTATTAATCTGATATAGTATGATTTATTTCAAAATTGTGCAGTACTACAAAATGTATACATGATACACCCTGCTCAATTTGGCATTCGGCACTGGTATTCATAACCCTTTATCCAAACCACAACCTCCCATATTATGTAGCTACAGTTTAACGATGCAGCATTTAGGTATGATTGTTCCTATTCATTTAGAGAGTATGCCTTAAATGCATAGCTTTACCAGTAAACCATAGACATATGCACTTGATATGGTTGTGGTGCAGAGCTAATATTTATCAGGACATAACCCCCTTACTTGGACATTGTTCCTGGTGCAGGGCTTTGCAAATGATTATCATTAACACTAATTACTTTGGATAACTTCTATTTACATAGGTGCAATCAACACAGTACAAAGCTTGCACCACGGTTTATAAATACAGTTTATAGTAGTAGTTCCTAGTGTACATCTCTCATAGAACATAGCACATTGTATCAAGGCTTTAGTGGTGTAGGCTTAACATTCACATGACACATCACCAATGACAAGAAAAGATGACATTGATATCTTCAACAGAATCATCCCCATGCTCTTTGGGTCAACCTTAGTTTCCATTAGTGCCATGTGTGTAGTTTACATGCTCTCAATCAGCAATTCACATTCCAGTCTCGCTCAGAAAGGTTTCAGTACCAATTTCGACCACTTATGGTGTTACGCATCTGTAGTGCAGTGCATCAGCACACCGTCATGTTTACTGGCTGGGACGACCCATAGCACCATGAAGTGGTAAAACATGTGTAATTTGAATTTCTTGTATATGTAGCATATATATGATTACTCTGTTTCTTTTAATTGGATATGCTAGTCTAGATTATACTATTGATGTTGATTGGTTAATATTTTTATTGTATCTGGGTGTGTTACTATTTTGTGCATTTGTTCATATAGTAACAGCCTAGTATCACAAGTAATTAACATCCAAAAGTTAAAATAGTCTCTGTTAGGATCATGGTGTAAAGGTCATAGATGTCTACATGGGTCTCAGGTTGCCGTATGACCTTATGTATTAATGTTGTGTAAACCAATTTTCTGTAACTAGGCAGCATAGCCTGATTACTTGGCTGAGTATAAGAACTAGGTCCCCACCTTGGTCCAATTATTGCAAAATGAGTAAGCTAACAGGTTTGCCCTTTTAATGCCAATTTGCCATTATATTCTGTTTACATTAGCTGATATTCATCCGACTGCATCAATTTTTCTCAAGTGTAAGTACACAGTCATAATGTATGTGACTTCTTTATGCTTTTGGCAGCAATTGTTGACAATTGCTTAGTTTTCAACCGCATTAGAAAGGTGTGCTAGATGTCAGAATATACATATACATATATAGATCAATATTTAAATAGGAAAGCCGGTTTCAATTTCCGTATGCTCGCTACAAGGTGGGGTCACTGAGCGATTACCCATTATCGCTTTTTAGAACCTTGGTTTAAACTAACAAATTTCATACATTATGGATTATAGGACTTGATAATTGTACACTGATCTTTTCCCCCCGGGAATTGTACAGTGATGTCATATGCCTTTTATTTTCTTTTGGTGTCACGATTACCTGCTCTAAGATAAACATTTGAAATCAGTGCTATATGATGCTAGGTAGGTGACATGTGCCCTTGAATAGTTGCAAATAAACAATGACACTGTAAAGGGCATTCCTTTATTACAGAGATATGGCAACTAGTCATTTCCTATTTAATTGAGTATGAACTATAATTAGTTTGAATTCTTTGCCTCTGTATTCAGAGTGATTACCTGTGTCAACACTAAAAATCAGATAGTAATAGGAGTTCATATTACTGTCCTACTTGATCGTCCAAATGCTGCTTTTGCCAAATCTAGCGCTTG
Source organism: Stipa capillata (assembly GCA_019208055.1). Taxonomy (NCBI): domain Eukaryota; kingdom Viridiplantae; phylum Streptophyta; class Magnoliopsida; order Poales; family Poaceae; genus Stipa; species Stipa capillata. Next base: position 105,948 of record JAGXJF010005127.1, on the reverse strand, counting down.
AGAAAGGAAGTTGTTCCGTACTACTATCCTACTTGAGAAGGAATAGGAGTAGGAGTTCATACTACTATCCTACTTGTTAAGGAAACTAGACATTTTTAAATTACCCTTTCTGATACTGGAATACTGGCTGATTACAATGTGGTCCCTTCATTGCAGGGGCAAAGCATGAATCTCACCAAGATTACATGGAACGAGCAAACAGGGCGAGGTCAGAGAGGCTTTCTTCTGGACAGCCATCATCCCTGAAAGAATGAAGTAGCATGTACCCTGGCCTGGATTGTGGAAACATCTACGAACTCGGTTTTGTTAAGAATCTGAGGGCTTCGTCTTTTCTCAAATAAATAGACCGTCGTTGTTCTTCATTTCAGCCGCTATAGAAATGAGATGTTAGTGTAATACGTTACAAGAAATTTTGTTAACGGGAGCCTCCGGTTGCCGTTTGTGCTATCTGTATGAGATGATCGATAAAGCGACCTGAATTTCGCCTTACAAACTGGCAGTTTCAGAGCAATCTTTTGTTGACAGACGTATCTTCTGTGTTTATGACCCATCATTGAGCTTCTGGTGACTATCACTTGAGATGCAGTGTATTATCTGAGCATTCTGATACGGGGAACTCGGTGTATTTTTGATTTGTTGTACGACAGTGGTGTCTCGCTGGCACCAATTGTCCGCCTAACGTTTTGCAGTCTCGTCTACCACTCCTCTCTAAAAGTTGTACATAATTAACAATAAAATTTAAGTCGTACATGAGCTCTCAAATTCCTGAATATTTACTGCCCTAGAATCTGTCTTCGGGGGTCGGGGGTCTCTCCTCCCTAACACACTCGACACGACTATGACGTCCGTGTGTACAAGAATTATTAGGCGATGGTGGATTCCCAAGGTGAGTTATCAGGGTTAATGTGGTCATTTTAGCCAACTCTTGAATCATAGTGCGCAAAGCTAAAATGGTACCTAAATATGAATCGAGGAAGTACTACTATTTATTTTACATCTTAATTTATGATAATACTAGTTAGGAGCCTTTATGTTGATATGGAACTGTCGTAGCTACGGGACTAGGCAGTGTACTTTAGACACTCCTGATCGGTTACGTCGACCTCCGGGAGTACTAGTGGTGTACGAACAAGTGTAGTGTCTGTCGAGACTAAGCGCGCGGGAGCTCGACCGGCGAAAGCGTGGAGTGTAAGACGCTCGTGTTGAGAATAAATGGAAATTCTCATATTGATTTCAAGAGTTACAATTCATATCTCCCAGAATGGATCTCCTTCTCTCTACCCCCTGGGGGGTATTATAGGGTTTGAGAATAGAAAATGGGAGATTATAATTTTGCCCTCACATGAGAGAGAATTTACAAGGGCATTATGGTCATTTGCCCATCCTTAGAGGATATGGGGAGAATATTTCTGGGCAACTTTGGAGAATATTCTTTGACATCTTTGGAGGAATCCCTAAGCACGTCGAGGTGGTCTTTGACGACGTTGACGTAGACGAAGTGCGGCCTCGACGTGAGCCGGGACAGGGCACAGCCTTGACGCCGATGGCAATGCCAGCGGAGTTTGTTGACGCCGGGTAGAATGTGTCGATTCAGGGAGGGGTGTCTTGACGTTGTCAGGGGGAAGCCCGTTGGTTCGGGGTAACGCGGGGACCCTTCCCCAACAGTAGCCCCTTGTCGGTTCGGGCAGTCGGATGACGCCCGTTCGAGCCGGCGCACCAATTCCAATGGGTTGGCGCATGGGCTGAGCCGACGAATTCCTCCTCCCCCTTTTTTCTTTTCTCTTCTTTCTTTTTCTCCTCCTCTTTTTTTTCTTTTCTTCCTTTCTTCTTCTTTTCTTTTCTTCTTTTCTTTCCTTCTTTTTTTTCTTTTCTTCTTCTTTTCTTTTCTTCTTTTCTTTCCTTCTTTCCCTTTTCTCCTCCCCTTTTTTCTCTGCCGCGCGGCCTGCTTCCTTGACTTAAGGGGCCGCAGCCCATACCTCCTGGTCGGTGTGAGGGGATATTTATCCCCCCACCGACGCCCTCACCAGCTCCCCCTGCCACCTTTGCCACTCTCCTCACTCCACCTCACTCTCCCTCCCGCGCCATCACCGCCTCCGGCACTCGCTGGCCCGTCGCTACTGACCGCTCTCTGCCGCGAGCCACCAACGCCGCCGGGTGGCTCCGCCCACGCTGCCCCCGTCACATCCGCCCGTCGGCCCCCAAGCTCGCGCCGTCCTGCCTCCGCCTGCCCGTGTGGGCCACTACAGCTCCCGCCCCGGCCTGCCACTCTCCGCCGCTCTAGCCTTGGCCTGGCCTCGGCCCGAGTTGCTGCGGTCCCGGCTTCCGGCCCGAGCTCTGCGACGACCCCGCCTCCGGCCCGCCGCTCTCCGCCCCGGCCTGCCGCTCTCCGCCGCTTTAGCCTCAGCCTGGCCTCGGCCCGAGCTTCGCGGCTCCACCTTCGGCCCGGCCCCGGCCCGAGCTCCGGCGCCGCTCCCGCCTCGGCCTGGCTCCGGCCTGGTTTCGGCCTGCCGCCTCCCCAAGCTGCTGGTGTCCCGGAGCCGCTGGTGTCTCAAGCTGCCGCCTCTCCAAGTTGCTTTCCCGAGCTGCCACCCTGCCGGCCCTCCAGGAACCAGATCTGCGAAGGTTGTTATCCCTAGATTATGGTGTAGCTCAAGTAATGTGATGCAATCGTGTGATGGTGAGATTAGTATAAACGGTGATGCAATTGTGTGATGGTGAGATTAGTATGAACTGTGATGCAATTGTGTGATGGTGAGATTAAATTGGCTGCTTCCAATTTCTATTCGACATGGAAGTCTAGGAATCTTTATATTATGTTACTGTTTAATGCTTCTTGCAGGTTCTTACTCATCAGCTACTTATTTCTTGTTTGCAGCGGTGAAGTTTTGTAGCATAATATTTCTGGAGACATAGCCATTTTTGCTTCCAGTCATTAGCACTATAGGAATGTTTGTTGTGTCTGTATTTGCTGAACTTTAGAAGCAGCAATATAGCCCTACTTTTTAAAATATGGACGATGCTATCTGTAGGTATGGATATTGTTATAACCGTCACTTAGTGATCATGATTCATCGCATGTATTATCCAATGTCATCATGTGACATCGTGTCACCTAGGAAATAAAATTGGTGCTCGACATCGCGCATTGCAACATGCTGCTTGCATCTGATGTAAACTGCTAAGAGCCCTGATGTATGAGCTGGTTTTAAAGCTTCAACCTTGCAGTCAATTGTGCGCTTTATTGGATTGGAGTGATTAGTTTTGGTGCTAGCTAATGTTAATTAATAAGCGCTCTTGGTACAGGTTTGCACGAGTGGAAAAGTTGGTTTCAGACAGAAAAGAGCAAGTCTTGGGCGACAATCTCTACCAGAAGTTTGCAGAGGAATTTAAGCGAGTATTGTATCATCCTCCTCGGCTATGCTGCACGTCGCTGCCCGCACCCCGATTGCCCGCCTCGCCACCCCGCTCCCCCACTGTCCTTGCGACGCTTGAAGGGAGCGCTGGTGCGTGATGCTGTTACACGCTGAGGGTCACGGGGACAGTGATCAGTGGGCTCGCCTGCGATGCCGTCGCATCAGGAGGGTCATTCGGGAGGCCGGGCCCCGACTTCGGGACGTCGAGTTCCCACCCGCGAGAAGCGGTACGCAAGTGCACGAGGACCCTCGGCAGCGCGGCGCGCGCAGCCCTCCGCGGGGATGCATCGACCCTCGCGGGGAGGCGTGCAGAGCCACCCATGGCGGCGCGCGCACCTCCCACGGAGGGGCGCGTGGAGGCGTTTGTAGGGGCGCGAGGACCTCCTGCGGAGGGGCGCGCGGAGGCGTCTGCAGGGGCATGAGGACCCCCCACAGGGGCGCGGGGACCCCTTGCGGAGGGGCGCACAGAGACGTCTGCAGGGGCACGCGGACCCCCTACGGAGGGGCGCGCGGAGACATCTGCGAGGGCCACGGGGGGTGCTTGCCAAAGGAAAGGGGCTGGTGACCGGCGACAATGAGGACAGGGCCGAGGCTGGCGAGGGTGATCGCTACACCCGGTGGCTCGGTCGTTCTCGTGCGGACATGACCTTGATCCAGCGCCTTATCGACGAGGGCAAGATCTCCACAGTTGACGCCGTCATCATCCCAAAACGGACGGAGCTGTGGGGGAAGCCCGGGCCTGGCCAGGTCGTGGCCTTCGCTGCGCAATTCGACGCTGGGTTGTGCTTTTCGGCTGCGGATTTGCTAAAGAAGGTGCTCAAATTCTTCGAGCTCGAGGTTGCGCACCTCAGCCCAGGTGCCTTCATTCGTCTGACAGTTTTTGAGTGGGCATTACGGAGCATGGAGATGGAGGGCTCTACCGAGCTCTTCGCCTACTACCACCAGGCGCACGTGGCTCGCGTGGTCGTACTGAGCGGGAGCGGGGAGGAGGCAATCTCCCCGTATGGCACGGTCACGTTCGTCAAGCGCCGGGGTCGTGAGGGCTTTTCATACCCGGCGTGGGCCACCAAGAACCGGTGGGACAACTGGAGGCAGGATTGGTTTCTCTACACTGTCACTGATCCTGCCTTCACTCATGCAGGCCATGGCCCGGTGCCCCGGACCTCGCCTCCGTACATGTCACCCTCGTCGATGGACGCTTCGCGAGCTAGCGTCCTCACGCGCATGGCTTCGCCGGTGAGCGCGCGAGACTTAGTGGAGGAGTACCAAATGCTGAAGATCGCACCCCTGGCGAGAGGATGGGAGCCTTTCCTGCTACCTGCGGGCGAGGGGCACCTCCTGGACCTGCGCTGCCTGAGGGCAGCGTCACCTTCGAACCCTTCTGCACCGGGTTACTCCCGCTTTGAGGGTGAGGTTTCTTATAATATTTCTGTCTTTTCATTCAGCGGTCACGTGTTCACGGTGTTGACGTCCGTTTTGGCTTTGATCGTAGGTCTGACCCTCGAGGCAGGAGAGGATGCTGCCGTGGCAGTACTGGAGCCGATGATGCCATGGGAGTCTGCTAGCATTAAGAAGGCAATTAAGGGACCCCGCTGCAACCGTGCTTGCATTACCTTCGGACTGGAGTGTCCGGTGCGCCTGGTCGTCTTGTCTAAGACGACGCAGATGCAACTCCGAAAGCGCTCTCCATCGCCTTCCCCAGACTCGCTGACGCGCTCAACTCGGCCTCGCCCTGCTTCCGCCGAGCCTCCTTTCCTGCCTAGGTCCTGCTCGCTGGTGAGAGCGGGGCCTTCTCCTGACGTCCTGGTGGGGCTGCACCAATCAGCACATCCTTTCCACCCAGGGCACGGGAAGGGCCCCTGGGTGGCACCTCTAGACAAGCCGGAGGCGAGCTGTACCACCGACTACGAGGATAGTCATGACGATGACTCCGAGGTGGAGAGGCCTTTTCTCCCGTCGGAGTCGCCTGAAGGGGACTTCTGGTACTCGGATAGGGAGGACGGGGTGGCTCCCAAGGCTTCGGGGACGTCGAGGCACCGCGAGTCTTCGAGGGAGCCCTTGGTGCAGGTACCCCCGCCGCCGCCACCTCCGGCCGTAGAGGACGTGAGCGATGATGATGAGGAGCTTCCCCCGTGTACCCTGCGAGTGATGGGTCAGCTCCCTCCGGAGTGTCTTGTTAGCTGGAGGGAGGAGAGGCGCTTCTTCCAGCGTGCGACCCGAGCTCGTCCTCCCGGCTGACTTGTCCACCGTGCTCGGTGGGCGTACCTACCGTGAGCTATAGGACAGCGCCAGGGCCTTGTTTCTCAAGGTAACATGTCAAGTACGAGGTTCTTGGCCATGCTTCACCCCCATCCTGGGTTTTGTTGATCCCACCCCCTTTTTTTCTTACCTTTCAGGGCCTCTTCGCTTTGGAGCAAGGTGTCACGGTCCAGGACGCTTGGATCCTTTCACAGGGAGTCAAGCGCCGGGAAGTTTCTGCCGCTCAGGCGGGCATGTTGGCGGCCCAAGAGGAGTGCGTGGTTGCTCGAGCAGAGGCCTCCGCTGCTTGGGAGGCATTGGAGAAGTCCTAGTCGGCTTCCAAACATGCTGAGGCTGCGGCTGCCGAGAAGCTCGAGGAGGCTGAGGCTACCATCGGCGCCCTTCGCGCCACGCTGGCTGGTGCGGAGGCCGAGGCAGGGCAACTTTCGGGGGAGTTGGCTACTCGCGCCGAGGGTCAGAAGGAGGTGGCATCTCTAGTAGCGCTGGCTGTTGCGGGGGTGAGCGAGTTAGCTGGTTCATTGGGCATCATCGTCCCCCCTTGACGTCTCTGGTGAGGGTGACGTCGCCGCCCAGCTGCACCAGGTAGGTACTGTTGGTGCCGCTGCACGCGCCGTAGTCTCAGGGTACTCGCTTGACTGTGCCCGGGCCTCTGCGGAGCTAGTTCTTGGCTGCTTGAGTGTGGCCAAGTGCGGCCATGTCGAGACGTTCACTGCACGTGGTTACTGCGCTCCGACTCGTGATGAACTCGGGGGGTGTTCGGGATTGCATCCGGGGCCACTCCCGAGTCTTCCTCAGCTCTGTGTGGGGCGAGCACGGCCCTTTGCACGTTCGCGCCCTGCAGCGCTCCCGTTGTGCGTGAGCGGATCCTTCCGCAGCGTTCAGCTCTGGGGGAGCCCCAGGCGGGGCAGGCCCGCATCCTCAGGTGTGAGGTTCACCGCTTGGGCCTATGTGTTTTGCTTTCCTTAGTATTGTAGGGTCTCAATTCAACTTTTGGTGTCTTGGTAGCTCGCATGCCCGGGTTATCGCTGCGCGGGCGCGAACCCTATAGCTGTAGGATTGGCATAGCCGGAGCTTTTTCTTTTGGTAGGTTTAACGAGGTTAGCGCTTTATTTTCGTAGGGTTAATGAGGTCAGAGCTTTCTTTTGTAGCCCTCATGTAACCTTGTTGGTTAATGAAAAGTCAAAAAATTAGTGCAGCCGTGCTTTGCCTCTGGTGACCATTTCTTCTTTTTGTATTGTTTACAGGTTGTTGCTTCGAGACGAAAGGTTGTGGTTAGGCGGTACGGCACCCAACCCCTAGCACGGGTGTCACACAAGCATTGCTCGTTTGGCGGTTTGACAAAGGCCGAACGGCGCGATGACAACATACATTTTCTGACAAGCGAGGAGATTGCATCGTTTGTCAGGAGAGATGTATAGCGACTTGTGCGGATTTTTTATGTTGTTATTGGTGTGTTGAGTGTACATTGTACTCGAATTTGTTGTGACGAGTATCTACCCCCCAATCACAAAAACTAGCTTCCGAAACGTTTGTCGAGGACGGTCATATCGTTTTGAGGGCATGGCCCAAAAACTAACGTGGCGGTGAGGGGACTCTCTATCCTGCATTGGAGCCTGTTCTACACCACGTGGAGCCAATGTAATCCCAACACGGTGATGGAGACGTTGCTCACATGGCGGTGAGGGGATTCTCTACGCTGCGGTGGAGCGTGCTCTACGTCACAGGGGAGACAAAGTTGTCCCAACACGATGACGGAGACGTTGCTCACGTGGCGGTGAGGAGACCCTCTACCCCGTGTCGGAGCGTGTTCTACACCACGGTGGAGCCAATGTAATCTTGACACGGCGACGGAGACGTGGCTCACGTGGTGGTGAGGGGATTCTCTACGCCGTGGTGGAGCGTGCTCTAGTCACGGGGGAGACAAAGTTGTCCCGACACGGCGACGAAGACGTTGCTCCCATGGTGGTGAGGGGACCCTCTACCCCGCGTCGGAGCGTGTTCTACACCACGGTGGAGCGTAACCATACCTCCTCACGATGGAGGGATAATCGTTATCATCCTCATTGGGCCAGCCATGGGCTGGCTGCTATTCTTCATTTATGCAGACAACACTGCGGCTCGTAGGGCTATTACATAGTTGTGACAGAGGCAGTCGCAGTAACCTAGGGTGAAGCCCTTTACAAAAGGAGGTACTAACCGGTGCAGCGGCTTGCTAATAAAACTGGAAATGAAATATATGAGGGCTACGAGAAAAGTGTCGGGGCCGACTTGGCGTCCCACGACGATGCTTCCATACGTGAGCTACACGTAGTACTTGCGGAGGTTGTCGGCGTTCCAGCTATGTTTCAACTCCGCTCCGTCGACGGTTTTTAAACGGAATGACGATGGGCGTGTGACGCATATAACTTTGTATGGTCCCTCCCACTTTGAGCTTAGCTTGCCATCAGCCTCGAGGTTCACCTTCTTCTTAAGCACAAGGTCACCCACTTGGATGGGCCGCAGGCGAACGGTCTTCTTAAGCACAAGGCTTGATATCGTTCGATGTTGAATGCGGCTTCTTGCCTTACGGCATCAAGGCCATCCAGCGATGCTTGACGGGCTTCATCGTCCAGCGGTGAGGTAGTGCATAGTGATCCTAGCCTGACTTCTTCAGGGGTTACTGCTTCCTGCCCAAATAGGAGCTTAAAGGGGGTGAAGCTGGTAGCACGGCTTGCCGTCGAACGGGTGGACCACAGCACGCTGGGGAGTTCATCCGCCCAACCTCCCTTGGGTATGTTGAAGGGCGTGTGCGAAGGCCAGAGAGCATGATACCATTGGCACGTTCTACCGCGCCGTTCGCCTTTTGATTGGCAACTGACACGAAGAACAAGTTAATGCCCAGGCCAATGCAGAACTTACGGAACGGGGCTGTGTCGAACTGAGTGCCATTATCGACAGTTAGCTCGCGCGGCACTCCGAAGCGGCAGATGAGGTTCTTCCACACAAACTTCTGAACAACGAGCGACGTTATGCTGGCCAACAGTTCGACCTCGATCCACTTGGAGAAATAATCGACCGCAACGACCAAAAATTTGTGGCCATGAATCTTGACCTTGAACGGGCTGACGAGGTCAACCCCCAACGCGCGAGTGGCCATGAGAGGGAATCAGTTGCAACTCATGGGCAGGGACATTTGTTCCCCGACCCATCCACTGGCATGCCGGGCATGTCTTGACGAGGCCTTGTGCTTCACGAAGGGCAGTCGGCTAATAGGAGCCTTGGCGAAAGGCCTTGGACACTAGGGCGCGTGGCACGAGGTGGGAGCCGCACAGCCCCTGGTGGATTTCTAGCACGAGGTCAGCTCCTTCTTCTTTGGAGACACACCGAAGGTATGGCGCGCACACCCCACGCTTGTAAAGGGCTTCTTGGTGAATAATGAAGCCCCTGGCCCGGCTCTTCAGTCTTCGTGCCTCAACGGGGTCGTCGGGCTTTGTTTCATCTGTGAGGTAGCGGAGGATTGGCGTCCTCCAGTCTTGCTCTTCAATGTGGTCCACCTCCGGGAGGTCCTTTGTTGCTGGCACCGTGATGACCTCGTAAAAGACGCCCGATGGGACCTCAGCTCGCGTGCTCGCGGCGCGCGCTAGACTGTCGGCGTCGGCATTCTTCGAGCGTGGGATGCTACGCACGGTGATGCCGACAAAGTGTTTCTCGACGGCCCGCACGAGGGCAAGGTACTTGATCATCTCGGGGTCCTTGGCCTGATAACTTTTGTCAACATGCCCCGCTATGAGCTGGGAGTCGCTCTTGACCATCACCCTCCGTGCCCCCAAGGCTCATGCCTTGCGCAGGCCGAGCAACAATGCTTCGTACTCGGTGATGTTGTTAGTGGCCTTAAACTCGAGACGTGTGGAGTACAAGGTGCATGACCCCTTGGGCGATTCTAGGACAGCCCCTGCACCGGTACCATCGGAGCACTAGGACCAATCCACATATATCGTCCACAGCAAGTCAGCATGGTCTTGGGCGGCGAGATGTTCCGACGGAACCCATTTTGCTACAAAGTCTGCCAGCACCTGCGACTTGATCGCCGTCCAGGGGATAAAGTCGATGACGAATAGGGCAAGCTCGGCTGCCCACTTTCCGATGCATCTAGAGGCCTCTTTGTTGCGGAGCATCTCTCCGAGGGGGAAGGAGGATGGCACTTGAATAGAGTGAGCGAGGAAGTAGTGCCACAGTTTACGAGACGCCATCAGCAATGCATGTGCGAGCTTTTCTAGCTCGGTATACCGCGCCCTCGCACCTTGAAGCGCTTCTGAAACGTAGCATACCGGGTGCTGGATTGTGTTTTCTTCTTTGGCCAAGACGGCGCTCACCGCAGCTAGGGTAGCTGCCAGATACAACAACAGGCTCTCCCCTTGGCGAGGTGAGGTACCTCTTCAGGTCATCTAGGGCTGCTTGGCTGTCCACCGTCCACTCGAAGTTGGTGGACCCTCGCAGAGCCTTGAAGAAAGGGAGACCCTTCTCGGCAGATCTGGAGACAAACCTCCCGAGCACTGTGAGGCGTCCGGTAAGCTTTTGTACTTCCTTGACGTTCTTAGGTGGGCGCATGTCGAGGATGGCTTTGATTTTTGAAGGGTTAGCTTCGATTCCCCTTCTCGACACAAGGAAGCTGAGCAGCTTCCCTGCTTGAACACCGAACACACATTTCTTCAGATTGAGTTTCATGCCGGCTTGACGGAGGTTGTCGAACGTCTCCTGTAAGTCTGCCGCGTGGGTGGCGGTTATCATGCTTTTAACGATGATATCGTCGACGTAGGCCTCGATGTTGCGCCTGACTTGACTGGAGAGGGCCTTGTGCACGAGCCTGGAGAAAGTAGCTCTGGCATTCTTCAACCCAAATGCCATCCGGACATAACAAAATGTCCCGGAAGACGTGATGAAGCTGGTCTTCTCCTCGTCTTTCCGCGCCATCCACACCTGGTGATACCTTGAGTAGGCGTCAAGGAAGCTCATAAGTTCGCACCCGGAGATAGCATCGACGAGTTGATCGATCCGTGGCAGCGGGAAGTTGTCCTTCGGGCATGCACGGTTGAGATTGGTGTAGTCCATGCACATGCGCCAGTTGCCATTGGCCTTCTCGACTAGGACAGGATTGGCAAGCCATTCGGGGTGCATGACTTCGCGGATGACTCCTACCTTGTGGAGCTTGTCCACCTGCTCCCGTGCTGCGATCTGATGCTCCACCGACATCCTTCGCAGCTTCTGCTTGACAGGATGCACATCGGGGTTGACGAGTAATTTGTGCTCGATGATCTCCCGGGAGACACCAGGGAGGTCCTCGTGCTTCCAGGCGAACATGTCTCCATTGGTCCGCAACGTGCTGAGGATGGCCTCCTCATTGATTGGGTCGAGGTTGACCCCGATGAGCACTGTCTTGGTCAAATCACTCTCTGAGAGTGGCATAGCGCGCGTCTCACCGTCAGGTTTAGGTTTTGGCACCCACCACTCTGATGTTGGTGGGTCGGGAGCCCCTTGCATAGCCTTGTCACCTCCTGACCGAACGGTATGGACATACCGGATGGCCGCTTGGATGTCGCTGTCGATCTTACGAGACAAGTCTTGGTTACCCCGCACTGTGATGACCCCTGCGGAGGCTGGGATCTTCATGCAGAGAAAAGTGTGGTGCGGAACCACACCAAATTTGTTCAACGTGACCTGGCTGAGGATGACATTGTATTGGTAGGGGATGTCAACGACGTCGAAGACAATGCTCTCCCTATGGATGCAATCGCCAGCCCTAAATTCCACTGGAAGCTCAATCTTGCCGAGGGCCGGGACTGGCTCGCCCCCAAAGCCTAGGAGTGGTACCCCTATGGGGTGAGGCACACGTAGGGGATTCCCATTTCGACGAGCGTAGCCGCGAAGAGGATGTCCGTCGAGCTACCTCCATCAATAAAGATGCGGCGCACCTCGCAGCTGTTGATGACCGCTGAGATGACAAGAGCGTCGTGGTGGGGGAAAAAGTGATTCCGGCAGCGTCCTCCGGGCCGAAGGTCACGGTGGCACCGACCCACGCGGGTAGTTCAGTGGGCGGGAATGAACCAATGTGGTTGACTGACGGGTGTAGGCTCGGCGCTACCGCTTGGATGCGTAGGTGTGAGCGTTGCCTCTAGTGATGGCGTGGATGATTCGCCGGGGGCTGATGGCTTGCACTGGTGCTCTGCCACGTGGTGGTAGAGGTGGTGGCGGTGGTAGCTGTAAGGCAGGCTCTCCTTGCTCCCAAGCATGGCCTGTCGGCTCCGCGATGCCCCTGCCGCCAGGGCACCGTGGTTGTCGGCTCCGCCGGGCCGCGATGACGACCTCACAATCTGCCGTGGAGTGAGTGCTTACTCGGTGTATTTCACAAAACTTGCCTTGTGGCCTGCTGCCTCCGCCACTTTTGTGGTTACCGTGCCCAGCCTGACTGTTGCTCTCATGGTTGCGGTGGTCGTCACGCCTCCAATCTTGGTGATCCAGGCGTGGGTGGTCTCGTTCTTCACTGCGTGCTTGGTTCTGCCGACCGCCTTGCCACTGGCCTTGGCTTTGGTAGTGTGTTTGTGGGGAGGGAGCCTTGCGCTCCTCCACATGGTGTACTCCTCGTTGGCGTGGCCGACGCTTGTCATGATTCTCCGCGTCAGGCGCGAACTGGGCGGCTGAGGCCAAGGCTTCGGCTCTTCTCTGCTCTGTCCCTTCCTCGGCCCGAGAGTACGTGTGTATGATGTCATAGAGCTCCCTAATCGTTCTTGGCTGCTTCCTGTCGAGCTTGGCTGTCAGGTCCTCATCACGTATAGCACGACGTATCGCGTCACACATGCTTTGGTCGGTGATGTCGCGGACTTGGCATTGGAGGTTGGAGAAGCGTTTGCGGAATGCCCGGATGGATTCGCCCGGGGCCTGCTTGAGGATGTTCAGATCCGAAGAGGTAACTTGCTTGTTTATGCTTCCCTGAAGGCGAATGTGCATCTGCTCGCGAAGGTGCTCCCACGAGTACACTGAACTGGGAGGCAATGTAAGGTACCACGTGCGAACTAACCCTGTGAGCGCAAGTAGCAGACTTTTTGCCATCACCGCTTCGCCCCCTCCGGCGGCTGATACGGCAGCCTCATACACACGGGTGTACTCTGTGGGGTCTGTCTCACCGTTGTACTTGGGAAGGTCCGCCGGCGAAACTTGCTTGGCCATGGGTTAGCCGCAAGCCCCGAGCTGAGCGGACTGAGCACGTCCGCGAGGTTGACGACCTCCTGCCTTGGCAGGCGAGTGGCCGGTGCGGTTGCCGAAGCTAGGATGTAGGTGTCAGGTGAGGCAACTAGGTATGCGTGTTCTTTGCCCGGGTGTTGACCCGTGTCTAGCGCCCCTTGGTCGCTGGTGCCGGCCCCGGCATCACGGAGGATCGCATGCGCTGTTTGTTGATTTCATCCGATCTCTTCACGAAGGGGTTCGGCGTGTGCTTGCGCGTTTGCCAAGTCTTGGAGGAGCTCATTGGCTGCTTGGTGATTGCGCTGGATATTCTCCTGTGCTTCCGCTATGGCTTCTTCTTGCGGCCGACGAACAACGTCGGCTCCGCCTTGGCAGCTGCAAGTTGTGCCCGAAGCTCCACAGTTTCTCGGGCTAACGCCGCCGCACGGAGGGCCTCGACTTGGGCTGCTTCAAGCTGGACCTGGAGCTACTCCGCCTGCTGGGCTGCGGCCGCAACCTGCTGCCTTAATGCCCCCATCTCTTGTTCAGCATGAGTGGGGGTCCCAGAGGTGTCTGGACCAGTGGCTTGGGCATTGATGGCAGGGGCGACGTCGTTGTTCATCGTGGGGGTGGCGGTGCGTGTTGTTGTCCTTGGGACGACCTAAGGGGTGCGAGCCGGGGTGCTCGGAACCAGGTTGGCGATACTTGCGACCTCTCACTTGGTCTCCTTCTTTGCTTTCGCCTTGGGAGGCATGCCTTCTTACTTCGCGAAGAAGCGCGCGTGTGGTGTCGAAGACCAACGCGCACGTGTTACGGTCGTCGGTGCTGTCCGCGGGCCTCCTCTCAACGGCGTCTCAGATGACACAACTTCTTGCTCAGTTCCCACAGATGGCGCCAACTGTCGTAGCTACGGGACTAGGCAGTGTACTTTAGGCACTCCCGATTGGTTACGTCCACCTCCGGGAGTACCAGCGGTGTACGAACAAGTGTAGTGTCTGTCGAGATTAAGCGCGCGGGAGGTCGACTGGCGAAGGCGTGGAGTGTAAGACGCTCGTGTTGAGAATAAATGGAAATTCTCGTATTGATTTCAGGAATTACAATTCATATTTCCCAAAATGGATCCCCTTCTCTTTACCCCTGGGGGGTATTTATAGGGTTTGAGAATGGAAAATGGGAAATTACAATTTTGCCCTCATATGAGAGGAAATTTACAAGGGCATTATGGTCATTTGCCCATCCTTAGAGGATATTGGGAGAATATTCCTGGGCATCTTTGGGAAATATTCTTTGACATCTTTGGAGGAATCCCTAAGCACGTCGAGGTGGTCTTTGGCGATGTCGACGTAGACCTTGACGATGTCGACGTAGCTCTCGACGACGTCGGACGTCGAGGTAGTTTTTTGATGACGTGTTGCCCTTGGCGACGAGGCGAAGTGCGGCCTCGACGTGAGCCGGGACAGGGCACGGCCTCAACGTGCACCGGGACAGGGCACGGCCGACGGCGATGCTAGCGGAGTTTGTTGATGCCGGGTAGAACATGTCGATTCAGGGAGGGGTGTCTTGACGTTGTCAGGGGGAAGCCCGTTGGTTCGGGGTAACGCGGGAACCATTCCCCCAACAGGAACAATAAAAAATGTGGATGTATTGATCAAAAAATCGTTCAACATTCTATTACCTAATGATTAGTGGAACCACTTTGGAAATATCAAGATTAAACTCTATGAAATAATAGTCTGGAAATGGGCTCATCACGTTGCTACGGAAGGACAAATTTGCTCAGAGGAACGATGTGTATCTAATTTAAGGGGATAATATCTTGTGCCCCTTTCAGCATGATCAATTTTCAAAAGCGTGGCAATAAAATCCATTCCACTCATCATCCTCCTCCCCCCTAGGCTCTGCTGCTCCTGCCAAATGCGGCGCTCTGCATCTCCCCTTCCCACTATGCTGTCCTCCTCTACGTTGTCATCTTCCACCCTTTTCTCGAACTCTAGTGACCTTTCTTATGTCAACTAAATAAAGAAAGTGAATGGGTGGCATTCGTGGTCCCCATTTAGCAACGAAGATGCTTGTGCAGCGGTGACAACACTCGCCACTGGTTGCACGTCGGAACTAGCTATAACTCCCATCGGGTCCCTCTCTAGCCACGTCTCTTGTTGTCATTGCCTTTGGCCACGCCTTCGGCTTCATCTTCGTTGTGGCTCCACCTACAGTTGGGTCCATCTTTGGCTACGCATCTTAATGGACCTCCCGTCAGCTCTGCCTTTGTCGTGGCTCCACCTCCAGCCACACTTTGATCTGGCTATACCTCCCGTCCGATCCACCTGCAACAACGCCTCTCGTTCGGTCCACCTACAACCACGTCTCCGATGCGGTTGCTCCTCCCATCGGGTCCACTTCTCGCCACGCGTCTCGTGGGCTTAATCTCTAACCACACATCAAGGAACTAATATAACTAGATAGTGAAGAGGAGACATACCGTAAAAGTGACATTTGTACCCTCGCATTCGTCACTCTGGTCACATTCAGTGGCGATCGCCCCTGCTTGCTCCGCCTCCACCCCATACGCCTCCTTCTAATACACCGGTGTGCTCCGATAGCATCACGACGAACCTTTTGCTGCAGGAAATCAAATAATATCTATGCTAATAGATGCAAATTACATGACTTTCAGGCCAAATAATTTGTTTCATGCATCACGATTAGAAAATAACATCAACTTATCGTATTTCCTATTTTGTCGAGTGGAACACTTCACGCGTAACATATTATATATACCTTAAGTAAATATGAAGTACGTGGATGGCTACACAGACATAGGATGCGCAGTCACATGGAAACTCGTCTGGAAGTAACAAATCCCGGAGAGCGAGATGAACTGAAGAATTCGCAATTTTGATCTTCTAATAAGTTCAACTGAGATCACGCTTCTCCAAATGAAGAAACCTGGCACAATTGTGCAATCCATCACATCAATCACACGATGAGATATGTTGTAGCTTAGAGTTGCCTTCGGACATCAATCACACGATTTGAAATCTGGCACAATTGTGCAATCCATCATCCAAAATTTAAAAGCAGACTCAACCATTTCTTAACATCACTATACTGATTGAAACCTATTGGTCTTGAAATTGTAATTGAAACATCTACGAAATGCCCCCTGGGACATATATTTAACATCAGTACACCTCGTCTCAAGAAAAGATCAATACAACTGATATAATTAATTATAAAGCTCTCAACGAAGAAGATTGAGTATAAAGCGACCAACAAACTCACAAGTCACAATCATTTGAAGGTGTAGCGACCTGCAGCGGCTGCTTCGTTGAGGACATTGTTGTCATCGCTGTTACATGACACAATCATAGGAACACGGAAGATTTTGAGTCGCAAAAACAACCAGATACTGAGACGCAGGCCTACGGCACGTCTCACGTGGGGGGTAGAGGCGGCGTCCGATTTGCCTTCCTCCGGCATCCTCACCCACTTTCATGACCCCATTTTGTAAATACGGTATACCTGTTAAACAGGATCGTGGTATTTCTCGCAACTATCCAGAATTTACAGTTGTGGATAGAAAAAGTATCATGTCTGCTTATGAACAAGGAAGAGTTAGCACAGTGAAATAACCTACTAACCGATTTTCAGGAATTAACGGGCTTCCAAGCCCAAAACATTACCTACAATCAAAAGATCCAACGAAACAGGAAAGGCTTGGGTGTAGTCATAATCTCTAATGTGTCAATTGTAGATCTTTGCCTTAATCTTCTTCTAAAAATTATTGGTGCAGTAATGAGTACATGAAGTACTCAGCAAGCCACATTGAGAAATTACCTATTTAACTATCACGTAGGGATTCTCAAAGGAAGGTACAAGGTTTCATATCATTTGGTGAATGCATAACCCTAAACTCTAACTTATCAATAAACCATATAATTAAAGCAGTTGGACAATAAAGCAATTAAATTTTAATGACCCTTTTGGGTCATTGCTACATTTAATTATCCATTGCCAAAATTCTACTTATGCTTTATAGTAGGATTCACCCTTAAACATGGCTTCGTTAACCGGAAGCACGGCTTATTTGAATACCATTTATCATGACTCTGTAGAGTTGCTCAGCTTTACCCACACGATATCTACACCTCTTGTTGTCACTCGAGATGAACACACTCCCATCTGTGAGTCGATAGAGTGAGATAACAAGGCTTTTTATCTGCTCTATCTTTTGAAGTTTCTACCCAGGAACACTAAGTCACTCGCTCTGCCGGGAGCGACGGGTCATTTTCAACTTCACGATCTGGGATTTGAGTGTATTCATGTTGTGATTTCCCAAACAAATGGCTTATCACCTCTTTTGCTTCTACGGGCCTTCCAGAGAATAGGAACGGCAAGCGATTCTATAGTTGTTTAGCAGATAGGGCAGATTACTAAGTCAGGTTTGACAAGTAAAACATGTGGTTGAGCAGATTCTGTGTTTATTACTTAGCACAAGGGTCTTATCCTTATTTTCCCTGAGTAAGCTAATCCAACACATCACCCTTACTCCAGGGAAGGGGTATGGCTGCACAATCAATAGATGAAAGGCCTCATCGTCTCTGTCCCCAGCCGTTAGTAATTTCTTTCAAAACCCACATTCTCCAACTTTTGTTCTAGGGTTATTAATAATTCTAGACATAGTCTAACCTAGCTTTTAATACCGGTGAAGGATACTAATATAATGTATTCTAGGGTTTTCAAGGTGAATATTGCCTGCAAAGTTAACAAGGGTTGTGGCGTGGTAAGTATTAACTAAGTAATCATGTTATTCAAAAATATAATGATAATCAATTAACATGCAAGAGATAAATAACTAAACTAGTAATACATAAAATATCAAGAATGTGAGATCAACATGCACAAATGAATATGACTTGCCTACTGCACTAGAGTTGATTTGATCTTCTTCTTCTGAAAAAATTTCACCTTCGAATCCTACCTAAGTGCTAGATCACCACTATCATATCCTATTTGTAAAAGATCCAAACACTCATAAGTCCGGGCTCGAAGAATGCGAGTTGGGAGCAAAATGTAAATTTATTGAAAAATAATACTATAAATAGGAAGGAGGGGGTTTGTGGGGTTTTAGGGTGTTTGGGAATGAGATTTAGGTCAAGTAGTATGGACAAATGGGATCGGAGGATCAAAACGACTGAAACAGACATTTTATGTGTCTTTAGGATTTCTGCCGAGTAGTTGGGCTTACGGATGGGATGAGGAAGTTTTTATGGGTTTACGACATTTAGGAGTGGGGTTTAGGTTGAATGGAGTGAAAAAATGGATTCGGGCTTTTTCGTGGAGTGGAAAAATGGATTCAGGCATCAAAACGGTCGAAATGGGTATATATAGTATTTTTAGGGTTTTAGTGAATAGTTACGGGTCATTTACTATTCACTAATGGATCGGGCCTATGAACAGTAATAGAGGAGGGTGGCTGGCAGCTGCACCGAGAACGATTCTGTCATCGACGAGCCTTCCTGGTAGCAATGGAGGACCCTAGGAGGTTCTACAAGAGGTAAGGATCCCATTTTTGCAAAGAAATGAAGGTGGTGTTGGGGAGTCTGAGCTTGGCAGTGAGAGGTGTGGCTTGGTGCACACCTCACCGGAGAAATTGTTGGTTGTGTGGGCGTTATGGTGCTCAGGAAGCTGATGTGGAGATGTCACGGAGTTCGGGGAAGCTAGAACACATGAGGAAGAGGCACAGAAGGGGGTTTTCGGGGGATTTTATGGGGGCGGAGCTCGTTCGGGCGGGAGACCATGGCAGCATCTGTGGCCTTGGGACGGCTGCCGACAGATGTCTTCGGGCCTGCGGTAACCGCGGTGAGGGAGAGCTCCTGTAGTGCTTGGTCTTCGTGGCATGCCTTGCTCGGTGGCCGTGCGCCCGAGGCGGCGGAGCTGCGGTAGCGTGCGAAGCAAGCGGCGCGGAGAAGGGGAGCGAGGGTGATGGGGGAAGGAGAAACAGCAATTGCAATGCGTGGAGGGTGACCCACTCGGCAACTCGGCAACTGGCATCGAGCGGTTTGCAGCAGCGGCGCACCAGACACAACAGTGACAGGAGAACTAGGGTTAGATGAGGGTGGTTCGGAGATGAGCCGAATGGGCCAAGGAAAAGGAGAAGTGGGCTGGCAGGAGATAGAAGATAGGGCCCAAGAAAACTAGATTTGTTTCAAAATTTCCATTTCATGCAAATTAAAACGAACACAAATTTTTGAAATTTTTAGTTTTGAGCAAGATTCAAGTAAGCAAAATTTTGGGGTCCTTACACCCACGTTGGCGTCGGGCTCGCGCTTGAGGCTGAGACGGGAGAAGATGGTTTTGGGGTGGGAGGTGCCAGTGTCATCGAGTGAGGGAGGAGGTAATGACGGTGTGGGCTTCAGGTCACGGCCGCAGTCACTGGAGAAGAGGCCGAGGCACATGAGGTCTGGGACAGGCAATAAGAGGATGCACGGATTCCTGGTGCTACAGCATGGAGAACTACACGAGTTGGTTTTGGTAGAGAATAATGTGGAGGTTGGTTAGTTTGTTAATCACGCATGTTTATGGGACCACACAGTGGCACAATTTGTTTTGTGAGTGAAGGAGGGAGCGATGATGCTATACAAAGGGAGGATAGCTATGACACTATCATGGACCACCAACTCTCTTTATAAGATACTAAATATAAAATTTGGAAAGCGAGAAAAATACATTCAAATTTGAGATTGATGTTAGTCAATCTGTTATGCTGATTAAGGGTTAGCTACCTAGCGCTGTTTGGTGAATCCTAAATGTGATAATGACAATGGTGTAAGCAATCGTGGTAATGGAGAACCACATCGTGCAATCCAGGAGGTTGTTGTTGCCGCCACAGCTGCGAGGCAGTTTTGTTGAACGGGGAGGAGAGTGTGTCAGCCCCTGCATCAAATGTGCTTTGGGAGCAACAACGGAGTTCGAAGGGAGGGAGCATGCAAAGGTAAGTCAAGAAGAGACAAAGGCCGGCTATGCGCCTCCATCTTATCGGTATCAGCCTTGTCCAACGCCGTTTCTTCCTTCTTAGTTGGTGACCCTTTGACGGTAAAATTTCTTTTCGAATTCAAAACCTTGCATCTCAAAAGGAAAACAAAAAGAAAACTCCAAACCTTGCACCGCTCTAATGGCTGCCTTACTGTGGAGTGGAAGAGAAATTTGATCTTTCTAAACACCTCGTACCCCTGGCTGCCACGAAGCTTGCCACATTTTGGTCTGCTAACCGAGCATTTCGTTTAGGAATATGGTAGGAGCATCAACTATTCATTAAGAAGAAGAAGAACCATTATATTTCCTCAAGTTCCCTAAAAGTTATCGTTTAGTTTGGAAGATTTGACTATTCCTTTCTT
Organism: Stipa capillata; assembly: GCA_019208055.1. Taxonomy (NCBI): domain Eukaryota; kingdom Viridiplantae; phylum Streptophyta; class Magnoliopsida; order Poales; family Poaceae; genus Stipa; species Stipa capillata. The sequence goes on along the minus strand of JAGXJF010005127.1, from coordinate 85,685 downwards.
TTTATACATTTCACATGACACGCATAAGGTTGGCACTGTAAGCGCAATGATGCTCCTTTCCCATCGTCGACATAAGCTAGCCATCTGATGCGTCCAAAATGCATCATTATTTCATCAGAGTTTTAGAATTGTTCACATTAAAATTGACCCAATAGTTATGCTATTACTGAGAATTAATTGTTATTATTTGAGAAACTTGGTTGTTTGGTCTTTTTCGTGGGAAAAGTGGAAAATCCGTAAATCTAGGAACAAGATCACATAAGAGAGGGATTTGGAGCAGCTTCCCTCTTTGGAGCTTCACCAGATTTGAAACTAGGAGAGAAGACAGCTAGTGGCACATCAGGGTAGGCATAAAAACTAAGAAACCAAAACCAAAACCAAAACTAAAATCGAACCGAATTAACTGAAATTGACCTTAATTCGGTGTCTGGTTATTAATTCAATTGGCATTTCTGAATAACCGAAATAATTTTGGTGTATTCAGTTTTAATCTCCGGTTAACCGAATAAACCAAAGTATTGGTCTCAAGCCTAATCCCAACAAATGCCCATGACTGTGAAGTCTAATGAAGCCTACTAGGGCCCATGTGTCAGCAGCAGTTGCGCATGTAGCCTCCAGGTTTCGTGATCTCATCAAATCAAGCTCATCCTCGACCCTAGCCACCAGCACATGACCTAGCTCTCCATGGAGGTGGACAATGTCTCGGTCTCTCACAACTATGGTGATCTACTGCAGGGGCGTCCACACGACAAGAGCAACGGCCAATGGCAACCAGTGGGCATGACAAGAATGAAGGTTGTTGCGTTCTTGCTTGATTGCTAAGTGATGGGGTATTGTTGATTGTAAAATTCTGATTTCTTGCTTCTATGTGCCGCTTATGTGCAAAAAAATTAGTGGAATTATGCCTCTCTTTGTTGGATCCTATTTTTTGTTGGCTAATTTCAATTTAACTGAAAACTAAAACTGAATTGTTAGTAAACCGAAGTGTCGGTTTGCTAAATTCCAATAGTTATCTTGATTTCTTTTTCTGAGTAACCGAATTAGTAAAATAATCGAAAACCAAAACCGGATTTTCATTTTAAACCGAATGCCCACCCTGAGTGATATGGGCCAGCTCACCTATGTTGTGTGGTGGCACCTCCCCCTGGTTAAACCAAACAAGATCTATAAAGGGGATGCATCCATTTTCTGTCCAGAAGAGGGAAAGAGGGCACAAGAGGATGGCAAAGAGATGAGGAACGACAAGGAAGGGCAAGGGAGCATGGAGGAGATGGAAGAGAAGGGAGAAGAGGCCTTATACCAAGGAGATCGACGAATAGCTTCACCACGTCCGAGATCAACACCATGAGGAGAGAGTGCCACCATAGATGTTAGAGTATTAGGGATCGAGGAATTTATTCTTCCTCGATGACTGTTCTTCAAGATTTGTGAACTATTTAATCATCCCTCTTATTGCCATTCAACTTGTCAGTATTTAGAGGAGATTTTATTATTAGTTATCATTATGCATCTTGATTATGAGATATAGAGGAATTGCTAGATTCTATAAATGCTTTAGGACTTATTATCTAATTGCTTTGAGTATCTAGTACGAGATATTTGGTTTTCTAGTTTTGTTACAGTTGTATGTATTCTTTGATTCATATTTGGTATTAGTTGGTTCATATAACAGTATTGTGATGATTATGTAGGTTTTAGATATATGTTCTATCCGTCATCATTCTACGAACTGCCTGAATCTGTAAGGATATAATTGGTTTGGATAGTATCTGGCCAGATAACCACCCAAAAGCCTCCGATATCACTTTGGGTAGATTTTTCGGATATCTGTCAAATACGATATCGGATACATATAGTGTTTCTTGGATATGGATATGGTACGAGCTGTATCAGACCATATTTGATATTATTCGGATACTTCTGGATAGTATCTAGATAGTCCTCAGATAGTATCTGGATAATTATTCAGACACTATCCGCATAGTATCTAAATTACTTTTTTATGTATCATATTATCTGAATTGCTAACTGCTAAGGTATCACCGTACTATAGGGACCCACATACTACTCTTTCGAATAATATGCTAGTCTTTGACATCTTGCAGATGTAGTGCCGTCTCGTCCACAGCATGTCATTTAGAGTAGTACAATAGAAGCATTGCAGCGGTTCATATATTACAAACTTACATTACAAACTCTAAATAACAAACTAAAGTCATACAACAATTCCCCAAAGTACGAGGATTTAAAACCGTTTCCAATTGGTACAGCAAAAGCCATATTCTACATCACTCAACTTGCCTAACCTATACTTCTACTATGTATTGTTTTCTTCATGGTAGTCGAAGTAGTAATTGATCCCTTCTTCTTTCATCGATGCTTGCTCCTCGGGGGCTTCTTCTTCAACCTTGACGTAGACTACATCTTGATCTGCCACAAGCTCACAATCTAAGCAAAGGAATTATAATAGAGGGATGAGTACAAAAGGTACACAACAAGTTTAGAAATAACAGAGAGGTGTGTGATGCACTAATCTCTATTGAGAACAGTGGTGTTCTCCAAATGCAATGCAATTTTGTGAGGTAAGAGAGTTAAGTTATTACTTTAGAGAGCTAAGATCTCATGTCTCACAGGCTGCTAATATCCCCAATGGATTCATTTCCTACCGCGTTCGCAGCTCTAACCAGAAACACGAAGTGACATTGTCACACTTTATTACACTTTGTAGAGGTGCGCAACTTTACCCACAAACGATCATAGTCATGTGTCCAAGTTTGCAAGGCTTGTTTACACTCCCATGGTCACAAAGCTATTTCGCCGTCGTTCTGCCATACACCACGTTGTCGTCTCACATGACAGGTCTGGACTATAATAGATCCAGCGTACTGTGGCTAGCACCGATGGCCAATGCCACCTTCCTAGTAGTTGATACCACAGATCCAACTACCGAGGCCTTGCCTTCCCACGGGAATATAACATAGGACAAGGATATTTTAGCACGACCCCGCCTATACAGGGTATGTGGTAAGCACGGTCCCTACGTCACTTAAGCACAACCGATCATTGGATATTTAACCTTTTCGTGCTAACTGTAGTGCCATACCCCTCCTCCAACGTCCCTTTGCAGGCCGTAGCTCTGCGCCCCCTTCACTGTCTTCACCGCTGCTTGGCCCACAACTGCCAACAAGCATTGCCATCCTACAAGCTCCCTACCCAGGTCCGCCAATTTTTCTAACTTGGCATTCAGTGCACCGTACCATCGCCAACCCGCCTTTCGGCACCACCCCTAGTCCTCCACTGCAACCTTCTGCATCTTGGGAGAGGGGGTGAGCTCATCCTAATGTGGCGGCGCCACCACTTGTCACACCTCGATTTTCTAAATCTTTTCCAAGCATGCCAATGCATGGCATAAAATCATCATAAGACAGATATGATTACAATACATGTGATATCAACAACACTTGTGCACACGACCTTAACTCGACATATACGCCATATATACATATACACAAACCCTAGCGACCACTGGAAAGCACAAGTTCTCAAACCCAAGTAAATGAAATCCTTACATTTCCATATACATCCCATACAGCATATCTTATCTCAAAACCTTAACCCTAAATCATTTTCGAAACCCTAACCCTAAATCGTTTTCTCTTTTTCCTTAATAATAACCATTTTGGCAGAAACCCTAATTGCATCATCACATGTACATCCGGCTTACTAAAATTTATAGGAAAATTCTAGAACTATCCTTGAACTATTTCCAACCCAATTATAACTTAATATGGGGTAGCCTAGTTCAAAAATATTTAAATATTAATATATTTATCTTTAGGGTAGAAATTAATATTCAAGTGCAACCCTAACAAATATACTTTAGAAAAATTCAAGAAAATTCCACAACACTCCCTATAGCCCTAGGAGTCCAGATATACAAAAACCTATTCACCTCTGGTTCAAAAATTTTGCATAATCCCCATCGAACACCTCTGCCCTAATCCCTCTTTCGCATGAAATCATTAGCAAAGCTTACAGGAAGAACCCCTAAAAATTCCTGGAGTCTCCCTTTTCCCTCAGGAACCCACTCCCATCGTCGCACCTTCAGCCAAGATTCCTTTTTGTCCTTACCATTCAAGCCCTAGCCGATGGCATATATTGGCATTCTAGTACACCTCCTAGTTCACTGTCCATTTGGTGCCTAACTTTACTAGTCCCTTGCACAACTCATCACCATCCCACCGGCGCAAGGGGCATGCTCCAGGTGCTCCCAGGCAGGCCCGGACACGCCATGCTGCTCAGGTGTGCATGCCAGCTGTGCTCTGGCCAAGCCACAGTGCACACCTGCTGCCATGCCGCTCTATCCGTCGTCTACCTCACTGCCCGTCACGCCTCAACTTGCCACACACTCTACCACGACTCTTGCAGCACCGCGCCACCCTATTCTTCCCTGCACCATCGTGTCGTAAGGTACCAGCATGTACAGCAGCCCCTTGGCCTTGCCCTCACCGTCCGCCTATAAAAGGAGTGCCCCAGCTTCCATTCTTCACTAGCACACCTTCCTGTTCCAACTCCAGGTCCAAAGCCCTCCGATTCCATCCGAGCCACCCCCTTCTTCTTACTCCGTTCAAGCTCCTCACCACCTCGGGACTGCTACTACCGAGAGCCATAGACTGCAATTAGTTAATTCCTCCCACCATTCCATTCTCCCCATTGCCGTGAAACTTTTCCCCAAAACAATTTTTCAATCCAACCATCGAGCCGGAGAAGCCCAAAGCTCACCGCAGTAGGAAGTTAAGTGCTAGGTGGATGGCTATCCCTAGAGAACCTCCAATTAGCTATGTAGAAAGTTTTTCGACACAAAGATGAGCCCATTTTTCTGTCTATGTATCGAGGACCGTGGAACTAAAGTGAATCTGGGTACTTCATCTAGCGGGTTCAGCTCTAGTACAAAAATGGGAAAAATGTATTGTTGTAATAACCATGTCGGTACATCTCGTGAAGTGTACTCGTAGCGCTCGACAACAAGAGGGACTTACATCTTGTGGGTAACGTCGTACAACCCCTGCAGAGTGTTAAAATCTATTTGAAGAGCCGCGTCCTTGGTTATGGACACAACTTGGCAAGGCCACACACTAGTTAGACTAATTTTATTTACCAAATCTGGAAAAGGGATTAAGGATGTGGGCATGATGTGTCCACAGAGTACAATTTAGGCTATGAGCGGATAACAAGGAATTACAGAAGAAATGTCTAGTCGTGCTATAAGGGATAGTATGGACAGGTATTGGGGTTTGGAGTAGGCGATAGATGAAATGTGAGAACCCTAGTTTTAAGAATTAGAGTTAAGCGGCATGAGGTGGAAGCTCGATCAACTCGCGCTGCCGAGTTGACCTAACTCTACCGAGGATCGTCGTGCGCTACGTCATGAGCTAGGTCGAGAGGGGAGGAATTTGTTGCGCATTCATGGCATACATGTGATTCATGGCATTCATTATTCATATACGTTTGGATTCAAGTGAAATTTAAACTTTATTGATTAAACAAATATTACAATGTCATGATACAATAATGTGATTACAAAATGAATTAAAGAAGAAGAAGAAACAAAAATTACATATTGCAACATTTCTACCTATACAAAATCTAGCCTAATCCTTGGATCTTCGGATCTTCAAAGTCTTCAAGTCGGAGAAGAACGCCGAGAGTCGGAGGGGGGAGATTTCTAGGAAATGTTGGCAGTCATCCGAGGTCGTCGAGTATGGGCACTCGAGACCGTTGGAATCACGCCGTTGCTGTAGGAGGCAAAAGGTTTTCGAAAACGGTATTTTGAAATAAATGTGGTTTCACCGGTACAGTCCCACCGACATCCGCAGGGTTAGCTGCGGGGGCAAAATAGTGCTGATGACCTAAATAATTCTTAGTTTCAAAAATAGTTTTTAAAAACATTTTGTTTTTGAAAATATCCGAGGGCCACGTGGCTAAGACCCTCGTTGGATAAATCTAAATATATGCATTGTAATAGAGAAAAGAGATGAGAGGTAGTAAAAATATATTTTATTTTCCTATTCTATATTGCCTCCATAGTTTTTGTTTTGAAAAGGGTTTGAAAAAAATTCAGATCAAGAAATAATAACAACTCATCAAAGCCATCTCTCGGTATTCACAAAAGTGAATTAGTCAATTTCCTTAACCGGCAAGGCAACTAGGCCCAAGTGGAGGGCCAAAGAAATCATTCGGCTGTGCCACGTAGCAAGGCAAGCAGCCTGAGGTGGCAGTGCAAATGCCAAGGAGTTCATGGGGAGCTCCGGTAGAGATAGAGATAAAGCAGCCGAGTAGCACCAGTACCAGAGCATCGACCTCTCCGAAAACACCGAGAGTAGTAAGGAAAAGGCCACCATTTTTCTCCAAAGCTAGCAGAAACCAGAGAGCAAAAGCATAGTAACCACCTAGGAGGGGCTCCAGAGAAGGAGCTGAAACAAGGGAGAAGGCCACTAAGATCAAGAAGAGCAGCCGAGGAGAGGAGGAGCAGACCACCAACAGGCCAAGGACTTAGGAGATCACTACCAAGTCCAGCAAGCCAGACCAAGGACCAAGAGCTTTAGGAGCTCAAGTCAGCCATTGTCCAACATTGAGATAAGGTAAAAACCCCATCCAAAATCATCGTAGCTGCACACACACACACACACACACACACACACATATATATATATATGAATATCAGCTAGATGGAGTTGATAGCATAAGGGACCCTCAGAATCTGTTTCTCATCACAGGACATTTGTAGGAGACCTAGGTAGCATCTGTTCTTGTCATTGGCACCATAAATGTCTCAAACAAAGACCTCAGATTTTAGATTCATCACAGGGTTATCATTTAGGCAACATGGGTAGTGTGTCTGTTCTTATCAGATTTCATTTCCAATACATTTCCCAACTCTTTCTCAGAGAGAATCATCACAATACATCAAGGCATCTGTTAGGCAACCTTCCTGCGTATCTGTTCTTAGCAGTTCTGTGGACCAATGTGCCAATGTCGAACACCAGCAAAAATTAGCTAAAGAAGCAAAAGGTAGTATATGTTCTTTAGTTTAGTGAGCTGATATAAGCATACCCATATATGGGAGGAAAACAAAAATAACTGGGGCCAAGAATAGCATCTGTCCCATTAGTTGGAGGGAGATAATGTGCAACAAAGAGGAACAATATAATAGATGGACCAACAATCAAGCCTAGTATCTGTTCTTTAGTTAAAATGGTCTGATATACATAAGAGAGAAAGGAACTAAGAGCCAAGATCAACATCTGTTCATAGCAGATTTAGATAAAAGCATCACAAAAATAAATGAATAAATTCAGACACAGCATCTGTTCCATCAATTCATATGAGCTAATGCACATGGGGAATAATAGTCAATAGTTGCATAAACCAAAACAGTCAGGTAGCAGTACCTATTCTTATCAATCTTCTTTAAGATGCTAAACATCATTGTAGCATAGTAAAGAATCAAGAAAATGGTCAACAACTACCATCAAGTGCAGCAACTGTTCTTCAGTCTAATAGCCAACATATATACACATGCATAGGTGCAGAAAATACTCAGCTAAAGAACCCAAGCATAGTATCTGTTTTCTCAGTCTTATGGCCGATGCATATGCGAGCAAAAAGTAAGATAAACTAGGGGCAAGTAGTAGTATTCTGTTCTTATCTGTTTTCAAATAACCATGCAAGATAAGTATTTAATCTCATCAGTAACTAGTCAAAGGAAAATCAAATAGTAGCTAAGAATCAAGAAGTAGTACTTGTTCCTCAGTTTAATAAACTGATGCAGATACCTAAGTAATGGTGAAAGTAGAGAACAGACCAAGACCAAGCAAACATCTGTTCTTAAATAGACCAGAGTAGTATGTATAATAGCATATGCATAAAGATAAAGGAGAAGCCAAAATCAAGATTAACATCTGCCCTTTCAGTAAGACAATCTAACTGTAGATATATATATGTGCATCTGGGCATCAAGAAAAGGCTAAGTATCATAAGTAGCATCCTGTTCTTTCAGAGTAACAACTGATATCAACATACATGCAGAAAACAAAATGGAAGCCAAGATCAAGTGTAATTGCTCTCATCAGTTTTCAGAAACCAGTATAGATGTAGCATCTTTCTTTAGTTCTTTAATCGGCGCATAATGTATATGCGTATAGGGGCAGAAATCAGAATAAGCTAAGGTCAAGGTAGTAATCTACCCTTATAAGAAATCGAGCATAGTATCCAAGCCTAGCCGAGTCTACCAAAATCCCCAAAGCAAACCAGCCATTGATGAACCCTAAATTAGAATGGGGAAAAAGGGGAATTAGGGGTTGCTTACCAGATGAAGGAGACCGGCGGTAGGGAGGACCGCGAAGGCACGCCACCAACGGGAGGCGGGCCGGCGGAGCGCCGCCGGTGGCGGGCTGCAATGCCAGCCACGGCCATCCCGGGCGGCGGCCGACGAGGATGAAGGGGCACCCCGAGCACGGTGCATCGGCAGTGGCAGCGGTATCCGGGCCAGGGGTGGGGTTGCTCGGGGAGAGTCGAGCGGGCGGCGGAGAAGAGCGCTGGAGCCGAACCCCGGCGACCCGAGCCCAAGCCCTAACAGTGCTAGCAAGCGGCGGCTCATCTTAAAGGACCGAAGGAGCCTACTAGAGGGGGGGGGGTGAATAGGAGGCTAATTAAATTCACTTCTTTTAGCTTAGGTTATCAAAATTAAGTCTTAGCAGATTGCAAGGTTAAGTTAGCTGTGTGACAGGTGAACAGCACAGGCAATATATGTTATGTAAATTAACACGTAGTTATCACACAGGTATGTAACACAGGTCAGCTAATAACTTTAAACAGATAAGCAAGACAGATAGCTGTGTAACAGGTAGCTGACACAGATAAGGGATATGATATACAGCAACTGAGGCACTGCTACCCTAACACAGGTGAAAAGTGATCTATCACAGATAAACAATGTATATCTAAGAACACACAAGCATGCAGATCTAATGAGTAATTAAAAGGCAATATAAAAAGTACTCAGAGAGACAAGGTGTTTTTCACCAAAGTTCCCTACTCTTTTCAGAGAGGTACGTCTCCGTTGGAGAGGCTACTCCGAAGAGATCACCAGCACTGAATCGTGCTTGTTCTCCGAGTACCTGAGTAATCAGGCCTCTTGCTTTGCTTGTGGAAGTCCTTTAGCTTTGCAGCAGGTAGACTTCAGATCACCTTCATAGACTACTGGTTTAGCCCACACAAGCTTGGGTGATACCAGCAACTCCTACGCCCGTCTAGGAGTAGACACTCCAAGAGTAACAGATTTAGTAGCAACAACTCTTGGAGGAACCAATGCTCTTTGCTCAGAGGCTCTAACTCTCTTGAACTAACTCTTAGGAAGTTTAGCTTTTGTTCAGAGGGTGAGAGGCTTGCAACGGTCGAATATGATTCACTGGGTTGAGCAAGGTTGAGGTCGAAGACCTCCCTTGGTCCTCTATTTATAGGGTTCACAGGTACCTGACTGTTACACTCATGCCACGTAGAATTAAGTGGGTCACCGGTGACAGACACCGGTGACACAGCCAATCACAATGTATAACGGTAATTGGCTCAGGCAGATCGACACCTGTGTCACCGGAGGCACACACAGGTGAAAGATCATCTAGGCCCTGATATGGTTTTGATGGTTAATGGCAACCTAAACTGGAATCTAATGTTTACATTGAGTGTAAGCAGAATCTACAGGTTCCATGAAGAAAGGTTATCCAGAGAAGGATGGCCACCAAAAAGGGTACAAGGTGGTTTCAAGGACAAAGAGATGGCTGTGCTAGGCAGCTGTGCCACAGCTGAGAAGAAGCCGGTGCTGTGCAGGGAGCTGCAAGCAGGGTGATGGTGGCTTGATGCGTCAGGGGCCGTGATTTCAGCTGGTGGCAGGTAAAGCCTAGATTTGCTAGTTTCTTTGAGTCCATAGGAATCACCCGTACTATCAAGAGGGATGAAACAGTAGCAGTTGTCTAAGGGAACCTTGCTCATTGCTCAGAGTGTTGGTCAAGGGGATTGGTGCTTTGAGGCTAATTGCCCTGTGTCAATAGCTTTGCACAAAAGTATGTAGCTGTTCTGTGTTAGTGCTCTGCAGTACTAACAGTAAAAACCCTAGAGCTTTAGGCACCTGTGTGACACAGCTGTGTCACAGGTGGTCTTCCGCTCTATGACTCAGGTACATCTCTGTACCAGGGGAGAGCTTGTAAATGCTAAGGTACCTGCACTGCGATAGGCGGTCTGATGAGTCAGAAGTCTGTCGGAGGTTCTCTCCTTATAGGTATTAGAGTTTGAAGTATGCTGAGGGCATGTCATGTGCCAGGACCGGGCTGAGTAGTGCGGCTATCAGCTAAGGGTTCACCTGTGTGTGCCGCCGGTGACACAGGTGTCGGTTTGCTTGAGCCGGGTACAGTTGGGCGTAGTGTGTAGCTGTGTCACCGGTGGTTGACACCGGTGGATCACTTAATCCTACGTGGCAACAGTGTAACGGTCAGGTGCCTGTGGACCCTATATATAGGGGACCAGGGGAGGACTCTGTCCTCAACCTTGCTCAAATCAGTGATTCATATACGACCGTTGCAAAGCCTCCAACCACTCCACAAGAGCCAAGAGCCTAAGGGTTAGTTCGAGTGGGTTTGTGAGCTAGAGCACGAGCAAAGGTTCCTCCAAGAGATTGCTGCTGCATCATCTGTTACTCTTGGAGTTTGTCTACTCCTAGACGGGTGTAGGAGTTGCTGGTATCACCCAAGCTTGTGTGGGCTGAACCAGTAGTTTGTGAAGGTGTTCTGAGGTCTACCTGCTGCAAGGCAGAAGGATCTCCACAAGCAAAAGGAAGAGTCCTGAAGGATCAGGTACTCGGAGAAGAAGCACGTTTTAGTGCTGGCCAGCTCTTAGGAGTGGTCTCTCCAACGGAGACTACCTTCTCTGCAAAGAGTTGGGAACTTTGGTGAAAAACCCCTGAGTCTCTTTTACTTTCCTGTATTGCATGCATATCTGCTTATCTTTGCTTGCTTGTGTCTCTTAGACTTGATCTGCTAAGTTTACCTTTTCACCTGTGCTAGATTACCTTTATACCTGTGTGTGATCACCTGTTACTCAGTTGCTTCATTCACTTGTATTCACCTGTATCAGCACCTGTGTAACAAGCAGTCTAAGTAGAGCACCTGTGTTAGGTTAACTCTTCACCGGTGTCTTCCACCTATGTGACAGCTGTGTGTTAATTTACACATAGTTTTCATCTGTGTCACTCACTTGTGTCACAGCTGTCCACTATTAACTTGTGAAGTTAATCTGACAACTTAAACAAAAGATTAAAAGAGAGAAATTTTATAAGCCAACTATTCACCCTCCTCTAGTCGGCATCTCGGTCCTTTCAACAGGTGAACCCTTAACTGACGTAGACTAACTACTCAACCCAATCTTGGCACATTACATGCCCTCAGTGCACAACTAACTCTGATCTCTAATAGGAGAGAACCTCCAACAGTCTTCTGACTCGGCAGACAAACTATTGCAGTGCAAGTCCCTTAGCATTTATAAGCTCTCCCCTGGTAGAGAGATGTACCTGAGTCATAGAGCGCTAGACCACCTGTGACACAGCTGTGTCACACAAGTGACTCTAGACTCTAGGGTTTTCTACCGCTAGCACTGCAGAGTGCTAGCACAAACCAGTTTCTCACTTGTGCGAAACTATTGATACAGGGCCACCGACCTCAAAGCATCAGTGCCACTGTCTAACACTCTGAGCACTGAGCAAAAGAATTTCCATAGATCATTACTGCTTCACCCCTCTTGATAGTATGGGTGTTTCCTATGGACTCAAGTAAACTAGCAAATCTAGGCTTTACCTGCCACCAGTCACGGCCCTTGACGCATCAAGCCACCATCACCTTGCTTGCAACTCCTTGCATAGCACCGGCTTCTTCACAGCTATGGCACAGCTGCCTAGCACAGCCATTCCCTTGTCTTGGAAACCATCTTTGTACTTTTTGGGTGGTCATCCTTTCCTTGATGACACTTCTTCCTGGAACCTATTAATCCTGCTTACACTCATTGTAAACATTAGATTCCAGTTTGAGTTGTCATTAACCATCAAAACCAACTAGGGGCCTAGATGATCTTTCATCATCCGAGCGGTGGCTTGCGGGAGGACACAAGCGAAGCGGGCTGAGCCCGAGACTCCGGCGAGCGACCGGGGAAGCACCGGCGGACCGAGGAGGCGGTGAGAGGCCGGCAGGGCTGGACCCTAAGGCCAGGCGCACAATGGGGCGACGCTGGAGTCGGTTGGAACTGTGAAGGCGAGTGCTCGGGCAGAGCCGAGCGGAGCGTTGAGGCCGGCGGCTTGGGTGGAGAAGGGAAGCCAGCGGCGGCGGCGACAAGGGGAGGAGAAAAAGGGTCAGTCCGGCAGCGCCTGAGAAGAAGAAAAGAGAGGGAGCTGAGAGAAGATTTAGGGATTCGGGTGAGGAAAAAAGGAAGGAGCCGGGTGCGGGTGTGGAGTTTTGTCAAAGAAAAAAATGAATGATGATGAATGAGAAAAGAGAAAAAGAGAAAGAAAAGAAAAGATAGAAATTAAAAATGATTTCCACTGGTTTCTTTTATAGCAAAAGAAAGAAAAATGGAGTCAACCAAATTGTTCTTTTCTTTCTTTCCAAAAGAAATGTGAAAGAAAAAGAGATATAGGTGTGTGTGCTCACCAAAGAGTAAATTGGAATTTAAAACAATTACTTTAATTAAGGAAAATTTCTTGGAAAAGAATCCAAACTTAGTCAAAATTTTGAATTAACTCTAAATTGGGATAACATGTGTTATTCCCCCATAAAGAAATTGAGTCTTAAGTAAATTTCTTAAGATCTTTACTTGCTTTCTGAAGTCAATTAAATAAAGATTTAGTGAAGGTCTTGGACTTTAAGTAAAATGAACCAAAAAGTAGGTTAATAGAAGAGAGATCGACATAAATCTGGTAAATAACTAAAATTCAATTACTCTTTTAAGAACTTATGAATTTTTAGAAAAGAAATGTTAGGTGACTCATACCTAATTTCATTAGAACATGTTGACAGACACCTCATCTCATGCATGCCATGACATGTCATTTGCATTCATATTTTGAATCTTTTGAATAAGTCCTTATTAGACTTTATTACTTTCTTTGCCAGAAGTCGGAGTTCCACAAGTAAACCCTTCGAACTCCATTTTCAATCCTATACCAGGCAAGTCCAGTTTCTTGTTCATGTCCGTTGAGAATGATTTACAAAATTTCCCTCTTGTCTATAACATGCACAAAATGAAAACCTATTTTCTAGAGATCAATCAATTGTTGTTTTATTTTGATCGCCGGTTTTTGGGCGTGAATCATGGTGGGTGATGAAACCTTGGAATGGGTGCTGATGGCACATTGGAAGGCAGGTTTTCATCACACGGGAATGTTTCATATAAGGTTAATGCAACCAATGATCGAATGTGCTTAAGGGCCGTAGTAATCGCGCATACCACATACCCTGTATGGGCGGGGCTGAGTTAAAGTACCTTTGCCCTAGGTTCATACTCCCCCAGGAAAGGAAGGCCTCAGTAGGTGTACAAAGGGAGTATCCTCTACTGGGATGATGGTACGAATAGAGTATCCATGATGGTACGAAGAGAGTATCCATTTGAGGCCGGTAGTCCCTGGCTTGTTGTGCGGACTTCGACGTGGAGTATGACTGAGCGTGTGGCGAAACGGCTCTGTGATCATGGGTACGTGATCTGAGATTAGCTACCTCGGGTACATAGTCATGATCGTTTGTGGGTACAGTTGCGCACCTCTGCAAAGTGTATTGAATCGTGGCATTGTCAGTCCATGTTCTTGGTTGGAACTGCGAACCCGGCAAGAAAGGGATTCATCAGGAATCCTAGCAGCTTGTAAGACATGAGATCATCAGACTCTTAAATTAAAACTTGACTCTCTTACCTATCAAAAATACATTGCTTTTGGAGAACGTTGCCGTTCTCAGTAAATAGTGCATCAAACACCTCTTTGCTATTCCTGGACTTGTTGAGTACCTTCTGTACTCATCCCTCTATCTTAATTCCTTTGATTAGACGATGAGCCGACAACGGATCAAGATGTAGTCTACATCGAGGTCGAAGATGAAGTCTCCGAAGAACCGACAACAGCGACAGAGGGTGGAAGCATCGACTACTACTTCGACTACCGTGGTGAAGACCCTGAAGCGTATAAGCATAGGAGGTGGGAGATGAGAGATGTAGGATAAGACTTTTGCTATAACCAACTGGAACGGTTTTAAATTCCCCGTACTTTTGGGAATATGTTTGTATATTTGCATCTTGTTCTCTGAGTTTGTAAATTGAGTTGTAATAAATGGACCGCTGCCATGCTCTCGATGCACCACTCTGTGACATGAAACTATCAACCTTAGTGGTGGAAAGGATAGCAGAAGCTACCACATGCGAATTCGTGCTCGATTGAGCTAAGTTCGATTTCAAAACTGCTTGAGAATCTATTATTCTTATACTCAACTGAAAACTTACTTTTCCGCACAATATGCAACATAGGATAGAGCTATCTCCTTTGAATCAAACCTTGCATAAATTATATCCGTTGTATCCTCTCGTGGGAATTGCTTGCGAGTACATTCAATGTACTCACCTGGCTTGTTGATGTTGAAAGAGCATCTAGGCCCCTAATTTGGTTTTGATGGTTAATGGCAACTCAAACTGGAATCTAATGTTTACAATGAGTGTAAGCAGGTTTAGTAGGTTCTAGGAAGAAGGGTCATCAAGGAAAGGATGACCACCAAAAAGGTACATTGGTGGTTTCCAGGACTAAGGGAATGGCTGTGCTAGGCAGCTGTGTCACAGCTGTGAAGAAGCCGGTGCTGTGCAAGGAGTTGCAAGCAAGGTGATGGTGGCTTGATGCGTCAAGGGCCGTGACTGCAGTTGGTGGACAGGTAAAGCCTAGATTAGCTAGCTACTTTTTTTGAGTCCATAGGAAACACCCGTACTATCAAGAGGGATGAAGTAGTAATGATATGTGGAGGTTCTATTACTCAATGCTCAGGATGTTGGATAGTGGCACTGATGCTTTGAGGTTAGTGGCCCTGTGTCAACAGTTTTGCACAAGTGTGAAACTGGTTTGTGCTTGCACTCTGCAGTGCTAGCAGTAGAAATCCCTAGGGGTTAGAGTCACCGGTGTGACACAGCTGTGTCACAGGTGGTCTAGCGCTCTATGACTCAGGTACATCTCTATACCAGGGGAGAGCTTGTAAATGCTAAGGGACCTGCACTGCGATGGTTTGTCTGCTGAGTCAGAAGGCTGTCGGAGGTTCTCTCCTTATTAGGTTTTATAAGGTTCAGTGGAGCAATCACTCTGAGGAAGAAGCAACCTGGGAGCGAGAAGATTTTCTATCAGAAAAGTTTCCTCACCTAATCCAATCTGTAGAATCTCAGGGACGATATTTGATTTAAGGGGATATGTTTGTCACACCCTGATTTTCAGCATCCCGATTTCCGAAAACCTAAACCCTAATAGATGCGTATATGCGTATATGTTTCAATCATATTACATGATCATTTGGATTTCTAATGCTTCTCAACGCATGTCGTCTCATGAAATCATCTAAGCTTTTCTCATCATCGCATGTGCATAAAACCCCAAAACCCTAAATCAGACACACGCACCGTATATGCACAAACACTCCCTAAAACCCAACCCTAACTGGCAACTCACCCATCTTTGCTCCCGACCCTCCAAGCAGGACCCCTAATCTCCCCCATACCTCATATCCACTGTGCCGTCGCCCGAAACCCTAAAACTCAATCTGCCGTCCCATTCCTTAATTAATTAACCCTTAGGCAGAAACCCTAAAATCCATATCACATGTTTTTTCTTCCACCCAAAAATTCTGGAAAAATTTCATAAACTTTCTAAAACTATTTGTCACCCAAATATGAAATAATATTTGAGGGCCCAGTTCAAAAATATTTGGATACATCCAAATTTGAATTTAGGTCACATTTGCACCTTGAACTGCAACCCTTCCAAATCTTGTTTAGAAAAATCCCATGAAATTCCACAATGCTCATCTCAGTACCAAAGTCTCAAATGTGTAAAAACATGCCTATGTCCAGTGCAAAGTTTTGCCAGAAACCCTATCGAACACCTGGTGCATTTTTCCTTCTCTCCATGAAATCAAGCTTATCTCCTCTCCCTTCTACCCCAAACTTCCTACCAGGGCCCTTGCTACCCACAGGAACTTGTCTCCATCATCTCTACTTCGGATAGAAGCCACCCTCTCTGCAATTCAACTCCCATGTCACCTCATGCCGACATTGGCATGTCCCTTAGCTACTCCTTCTCTGCACAAGTGGCTGCTTCACTTCCCCAATCTTACTCCCTTGGCTTGCCTCAGCTCAGTTGACACGCCAGTGCATTCCCTGCCGCACAGAGCACAAGCATGCATGTGTATGCCGGACAGGACATATCTTGGTTTGCCCTAAGCGCGCACGGCATCAACCCCACGCCGCTCGTCGACATCCACAAGCCACCCCTCGCCTTCGGACTGCCAAAGCCCACTGCCATGCGCCACCGCGCCGGTCGCGTATGCCGCCACCTCAGGACCCCACACCCCGACCACCACGGCGACGCATCCATGGACCCGGGTCAGAAATGAAGGGGGAAAGCAGGAAGCTTGTTAAACATGAGGTAATGCCCGACGTGGTTCTCACGGCCCGTTTACGGGTGAGGTGTGGAGTCCCTCTCAGATCACCTAAGGACTGAGCTTAAGTGTCGTTTGGCCAAGTCTTACCGTACGTCCACATGTCCTTTATGGGAAGGACTTGACCTAGTACCTGGTCTGAGACTAGCATGAACCCGTAGGCAGGGAGAAGTGTCCAGATGAGGTTGTAGCCTCTGTAGAGAAAATTTTTCGTGGGAAAGCAATGGCTTGTTTGCCACAAAGTTGGAACACCAACCTCCTTGCAAGCGATGATACTGACTCAACCTAGGTTTGGGACATGTCCTTCTGGCGGGTTCATGGCTAGGTTTACTCCGGTGAAGAGTCTCGTTGTACGAGCTCTGGTAGTATGCGGTGCACAGTATGCCCAGGGTGACATACATCGTGTGGGTAAAGCCGTACCAGCTCTGCAGAGGGTTTAAACTATTCGAATAGCCATGTCCACAGCCAAGGATGAACTTGGTTAGGCCACACTAAAGTAGATTGGGTTTCAAAACCTAAAATGTGGTTATGGGTTTAACGATGCGACCCGCCGTGATCGTAGGGTGACCTGAAAAGTTCCCATTGTGTCGGAAAGAGTGAAGAAGGGATTTTCCCTGTGGACTCGGGCAAACCCTAGTATCCCCGTCATATCGGGTGAGCTGAGACTCCCCGCTAAAGCAGGTGATTATGAGACTTTGTAACGGAAAGCACAGAAATGAATCCCGTTGTAGCGGGAAGGAAAAGATGAACAGATGTTCGTCTCGAAATACCATGGAAATTTATGAAAACCGCTTTTAATATCTATTTACTTACTTCATGGAAACTTCCTTTCTCGCACAATATGAAACATAGGTTAGAGCCATTGCTTGAAATACCCTTGCATGCATTTTTATCTATATCCAACTCCCCGGTGGGTAGTTTGTGAGTACATTCAATGTACTCACCTGGCTTGTTATGTGGCCAAAAGTCGAGGAGGAGTACCAGTCTGGAGATAGCGACAGTGACTTCAAAGCGTAGGGTTTCAACCCCCAATCAGTTACCTGTTGTTTGGCATATTGATGTGTTATCTACCGCGTGTTTATTTTCGCTGCAGTTTGAATTCGGCCAATAGGCTTGGTTTGTATTAAATAAAGACCAATTATGGCTATTTGTGTAATGAACAATGTATCGCATGTCTATGCTATCAAGTGCTTGTGTGTGTTAGCCACTGATCATGGGACTAGCACGGTAAACACAAGGGTTTATCCGGCCTCAAAACCAGGTACGCCACAAACTTGGTATCAAAGCCTGCTGACTGTAGGAAAACCCTAGGTAGCATGGCCGTTAGTTAGAGTCTAGGATATAAAACTATTTTCCAAAATCTAAAAGTAAAAACTCTTAGCTAAAAACTCTGGTATTCTCATCCCCTCTAGTCTTCCCCTTATCCCCTCAGACTTTTTGAACCTCTAAACGAACCTTGCTCACCTTGGTTCTTTGTTTCAAAAATCTTATAGATGGGTTCGATCAAGAAGTACGGCGAGACCTGTGTAGTTAGGACCCCAGGATTTCTGCAGCTGCTACGAGAAGCCATCGACCGATGTGGAGGATTATCCCTTCCGGAGTACCATGTCTTCAAGCAGAAGATGATCGAGAACTCAACAGAGTACTGGGCAAGAGTCATCATCTTCTATAACAGAAGCTGAGACAATCGAGCCTACAACTTCACAGGACCCCGGAGTCGAGTACCTTGCCAGGCCATCCAGAGAGCAGCATACAGGGCACTTGCTCACCTACGTCATGAGTTGATCGAGCTAGCCAACCATAGGGCTACTCGATTCTTCCCACAGCATCCTACCATGGAGAACCTCCGAATATACATTTCGGCAGACCAGGAAGATGATCCAGCCGTAGTGCACCTGGCATGATATGTGGAAGCTCAGGACTCCATGACCTACCATGCCCTCACCGAGCTAAAGGAGGTACGCGAGGAGTTGCATCGTGTGCAAGGACAGTTGAAGCTAGCTACGATACGGCAACAGAGAACCGCTGCCACCAATGCTGAAGCCCTGGAGTCCCGCGACATCCACGTCGCCAGTGAAGACCCGTCGCAACCACCACCCAAGAAACGATGCGGCAATGCTCGAGAGTATCTGCGAAGTTTTACAACTGGTGCAGGACCCTCTCGCACCGTCCAAGGATCGCCCAATCCTACCCCAAGTTCCGAGAGGAGGAACGATGCTGAAGACGAGGACGACTCAGAGGAAGACCCAAAAGAGAGAGAACCCGAAGAAGCGGAAGACCCAAACGAAGTTCAGGTCGTAGGTTAGACCGCTAGGGCTCAGTGCACCTATTGCAGTGAGCCATGTATCCCTGTAATTAAATAAGTAGACGCTTGCATGTGTAGTAGTAAAGGACTATGGTCCTTAGATCTTTGTACTATTGTGTGTCGTGTCTCCAGTAGGTGTGGTATCGTGCTGCACCTGCTTTTAAATAAATGGCCAGCTAGGCCCATGTATTTTCAAACCCTCTACCTATTTTGAACCGCGAATCCCCTAGTATGTCTAATCCCTCTGCCACAACCTCATGGTAGGCCAGTGCGCCTATGGTGCCACCTGGCCCTAAAGGTTAGGCAGGCATTCCTTATCTGAATCCTGATCCAGAAGCCTCTTCGTTTGGCTATAAAAGCCACTCGAGCCAGCTACCACTCCATTCTCATCTGCCATTTCAAACCAAGTCGAAGCAGCTTCTCTAGCTTTTTCTCTTCGCTTCTTGCTATCCTTCCTAGATAACCCATGCCTAGCGGTATGCTCTTCAACGAGACTACCGCCGCCAATCTCTCAGGGTTCGCAGATGTCTTGTGGACCATAGCTCAATGAGCCCTCGGAGCCACCCAGTGACCAGAATATGATGTTTATCGGGAGGAGTCTTCTGAAGTGACCAACGTGCACTGGGCAGAAGTGCATGTCTACCAAGCCGGTGTTGGAAATATGCCCTAGAGGCAATAATAAAGTTGTTATTATTCTATTTCATGTTCATGATTAAGTTTATGTTCTATGCTAGAATTGCATTGGTTCTTGAATATGAGATTCAGAGGAAAACCTAATTGCATGTGTGGAATAATAAACACCATTCAGATTCCTAGTCAGGCCTCTAGACTAGCTCATGTATTGTTGATGGTCTTGTTTTCCTGATCATGGGCATTGTTAATGTAACAAGGATGCCGGCAATAATAGGAACACATTGTTAGGGTAACAATGGTGTTGGATAAACCCCCTTATGAGATAATGCGAGATCACTTCGTCAATATGTTGTCAGTATCTTCTCATTATGTGTTAACGTTTACTTGCGTCCTTAGACCATGAGAATATCGTAGAGCCGGATACCGGATGGTTTCTCTGGGGTCATCAAACGTTACTCCGTAACTGGGTAATTATAAAGATGACTTTCAGGTACACCAGAAAGTATATCGTGGTTTTAGATATCTCAAGACTGGGATTTGCCCATCCGACGATGGAGAGAAACACTCTGGGCCTACTCGGTATTACGGTATCCAGCATCGCCTGGCCAGGTATTGTGACTAAAAGGTTAGTCATGGGGATACCGAAATACGGAAACGAGAAAAGAGTACAAACCGGTAACGAGGATAACTAGGTATGGTGATCAAGGAGTTGATCACAGGGATACCGTCAAAGTCTCGCCTCAGGATGTGTAACGTATCGTGAGGCAAAAGGATGATATGCGGTAATACGAGGTTCACTCGATAAAGATCTTCGATGATATGTGGGAATCGTTATGGATGTCCAGATCCCGCTGATGATTATTGACCGGAAGGTGTTCCGGACATGTCTACATATACTCGAACCTATAGGGTCACATGCTTAACGTTTTAGCGACATTTAGAAATGCTACGATTTATGGAGAACGAGAGAGAAGGGTTTCGAAAGTGTTTCGGATGATCTCGAAAGTGTTCCGGGAGGTCCGGATGGTTCCGGTGATGTCCGAAAGTGTTCCAGAAAGTTCTAGAAGGTTCTAGAAGGTTCTAGAAGGTTCTAGAAGTTCTACAAGGTTCTAGAAATTCTAGAAGGTTCTAGAAGTTCTAGAAGGTTCTAGAAATTCTAGAAGGTTCCGGAAGTTCTAGAAGGTTCTGGTGGAGTTGGACTCCAACTCCAACAGGGTGTCCCTGATGGAGTAGGACTCCACCTGCCTAGGGAGAGCTGCCCCAACCCCTATAAATAGAGGGGCAGGACACCTCAAAGGGTATCCTGAGCAGCCCCAGAAGCAGCCCTAAACCCTAGGCCGGCCATCTCTAGATTGGCCACAACCTTCTTTTTCTCTCTCTTCTAGATTGGATCTAGTACAGCTGCCGGCGCGCTGCTGCTTCTCCTTCTCGTAGATCCCCGCTGTTCTTGTGTGCTGGTCCACACATTACCATGGTGTCGCTGATCCGGTACACGTGGATACCTCGGAGACGTCGTATACTTCAGCGTTCGATCGGGCGAACTATTCGCGAGGAGATCGCTCTCGCGGCTGGGAGGTATAACCTAGCTGCGGGAGTCTGCGGACTTCATCGACATCGGTCAACTTCTCCGCTGCATTGACGTGATCGTCAAAGGTATGATCTCGTTGCTTGCACCTCGATAGTGAACTCGGGGTGGATTGTGCGCGGTAAATTTTTATTTTACGTAGCACGTTCCCCAACAGTGGTATCAAAGCGGTACTATGCGTAGTTGTAGGTACGACTAGAGCATATGTGATATGCGGCATTGCACATATGATGTGCGGGGTGTTAGATGAGATCTACCACCAGATTTTCTTGTTGTTTCCCTCTCATTGCAAAATTTTGATCTCGGCGGCATCGTGAAATTTTCAGAGGTCCGGCGAACCTTACGATCTTCGGATCGAGACATGCTAAGGATGACTTTGGTTTCACTTTAGTTGAGAAAGATAAATTTGCAATGAGCGGGCTTGTAGATGTGATCTACACGGGGGTCATGCGTATGACGAAGTTTAGTATGGGGTTCGAGATTTCTGAGTCTCCAATTCCATACACCCCGACAGTTAAATAACTGCAAGAGCAATCATGCTTATGGTAACGTAGGTAGTAAACGGTTTGCAACGTAGCCATAAAGCCACGTATTGTAGCATAAACGTTAGAGGCGTCTAACTTGTATTTGCAGGGTATGCATGTGATGTGGTATAGCCTATATGATGCAATGTGATTGTATGAGATGCAAGTGTTTGTAATTTTAATTTTGTCATGACCTGCGTGTCATGAGTACGGCAATCGGCAGGAGCCAATAAGATTGTCATTATTTATTGTATTGACCTACGTGTCAACTAGAAAGCCATGTAATGCATTTATTTTATTAGCTATGTGATAGCAAATAGTTGTAATTGCAAGGACATGGTGGTGACAATCTTACATCGATGGACCTCGACGCTACGCCGTACGCGAAGAAGGAGTTCTCCACCAAAAGATGTTGAAGAAGTCTTCTTCAACAAAAGGGGCAATACCATATCACAATAATTTAATTGCATGTGATGTTAATCCCTTTTATGCACCTTGTTTGATGCGTGGTAAACGTTGTTAAATAGGGTGATCCCTCACACAAATATCAAAGTAGTTAGTGTTCTTCCAAGTGTAGCACCATCTGGAGTATTTGCCATTCTGAGGTGCGCCATGTCACATGGGTACAATAGGTTTGACATATATGAGGCGGGCACGAACCGTTCGCGCAGCAGGGCACTCGGTTGTCTTGACGAGCTTTGCAAGATCGTCTTAGGCTCGGAACACACCCATCGAAAGATGAACAAGAGTCATATGGGATATGATTGGCATGTTGACCTACCGGTCTCGTTATTCTGTCATCAGTGATGTCACATCAATGGTGGAGTAAGTGAGTCGTGGATCTTGAATCACTAATAATCAGTTATGAGGGATATTGGCTTTAGTGGGAGCTTACTCTAATTAAGTGTTAATTTGAGTTGCTTTAATCATGAACAATGTCTAAAGTGTATTTGTTTTTAAGTTGTAGATCTATGGCACCCGTAACCACCTTTCCACTATGCGCGTTGCTTGAGAAAGAAAAACTGAATTCATCTGGAACAACTTTACGGACTGGTACCATAATCTAAGGATTGTCCTCAAGAGTGCCAAGAAGGACTATGTCCTATCGCAAACTCTCGGTGAACTCCCCGCTAACGCTACGGATGATGAGACTCGTATCTATCAATCTAAGAGCGATGATTCCATTGCAGTATAGTGCGTCATGCTTGCCTCCATGGAACCTGATCTTCAAAAGCGTTTTGAGAATTGGGCTGCTTATGAGTTAATCCAGGAGCTGAAAGCTTTGTTTCAGAAGCAAGCAAGGACTGAAAGATATGAGATATCCAAAGCCTTGTTTGAATGCAAGATGGCTGAGGGCAGCTCAGTGAGTCAGCACGTACTCAGATTGTCTGGGTACGCACAAAGGTTGGATGCACTAGGTTTTCCAATCTCCCAAGAGTTGGGCACTGATCTTGTCCTTGCTTCCCTCCCTCCGAGCTATAGTAGCTTCATCATGAACTACAACATGAATGGGATGGAAAAGAGTATGGATGAATTTTTCACTATGCTTAAAACTGCTGAGAGTGGAATCCAGAAGGACGCCAATCATGTGATGATGGTGAATAAACAACCAACTTCAAGAAGAAGGGCAAGTCTAAGAAAAAGAGCAAATCCAAGGATGCTAGTATGACTGACACGCCTAAGAAGTCCAAGACTGGCGCCACTTCTGATGTTGAGTGCTTCTTCTGTAAAGAGAAGGGACACTGGAAGAGGAACTGCAAGAAATATCTGGCAAAAAGAAGAAGTCTGGAAAGTCCAGCTCAGGTATGAGTGTCATACATGTTATTGATGTATTCCTTGCTGGTCCACAATGTAATTGTTGTGTATTGGATACCGGATCGGTTGCTCATATTTGCAACTCGATGCAGGAAGTACAGAGGCCTAAGCGACTGGCAAAGGATGAGGTGACGATGCGCGTCGGGAACGGAGTAAAAGTTGCTGTGCTCGCCGTCGGTGTCCTACCTCTACATTTATCTTCAGGATTTATTTGGAGCTTAGTAATTGTTACTATGTTCCGGCCTTGAGCAAAAACATTATTTCTGGATCATGTTTGTTGCAAGACGATTATTCGTTTAAGTCTGAGAACAATGGTTGTTCGATTTATATGGATAATATGTTTTATGGCCATGCTCCCGTTGTGAATAGGTTATTTATTATGAATCTTGATGGTAATACACACATCCATAACACTGACGCTAAACATCCCAAGACAAACGATTTGAATTCCACTTATTTATGGCACTGCCGTTTGGGTCATATTGGAAAGAAGCGCATGAAAAAACTCCATTGTGATGGACTTTTGGAGTCATTTGATTATGAATCATTTGACACTTGCGAGCCTTGTCTAATGGGTAAAATGACAAAAACGCCGTTCACAGGCCACGTAGAACGGGCGACTGACTTATTGGAGATCATACATACGGATGTATGTGGTCCAATGAGTATAGCTGCACGCGGTGGATTCCTCTACTTCATTACCTTCACGGATGATTTGAGTAGATATGGGTATATCTATTTGATGAGACATAAGTCTGAAACCTTTGAAAAGTTCAAAGAATTTCAGCATGAAGTAGAAAATCATCGTAACAAGAAAATCAAGTTTTTGCGATCAGATCGCGGAGGGGATTATTTGAGTTACGAGTTTAGCGAACATCTAAAGAGTTGCGGAATTGTTCCACAGCTTACGCCTCCCGGAACGCCACAGAGGAATGGAGTGTCCGAGAGACATAATCGAACCTTGTTGGACATGGTAAGATTGATGATGTCATTAACTGAACTGCCATTGTCTTTTCGGGGTTATGCTTTAGAGACTGCCGCTTTTACACTAAATAGAGCACCATCTAAATCCGTTGAAACGACACCATATGAGATATGGCATGGGAAGAAACCCAACTTGTTTTTTCTTAAAATTTGGGGATGCGATGCATATGTAAAGCGTTTACAACCAAATAAGCTCGATCCCAAATCAGATAAATGCTTCTTTGTTGGTTATCCCAAAGGAACTATTGGGTATTCCTTCTATCACCGCACCGAAGGCAAAGTGTTTGTCGCAAAGAACGGTGTGTTTCTCGAGAAAGAGTTTCTTGCGAAAGGGGTGAGTGGGAGGATAGTGCAACTCGACGAGATTGGTGAATCTTCGTCATTAGGTCAAAGTGATGCAACGCCGGAAGTGGTTCCAGAGTTTCCCACAATGACTGATACGGAAACCCCTACATGTGATGTAGAGACTTCGGTCGAGCCAGCAGCTGAACCACGAAGGTCTGGTAGGATTCGCACGAAACCACAGTGGTTTTCGGATGAGGTATTGTTGTTAGACAACGATGAGCCTGCGACCTATACGGAAGCAATGATGGGCCCTGACTCCGTTAAATGGCTAGACGCCATGAAATCCGAGATAGAATCCATGTACGAGAACCAAGTTTGGAACTTGGTGGACCCTCCTGAAGGCGTGAGGCCTATCGAATGTAAATGGATCTATAAAAAAACAGACGCGGATGGGAATGTATACATCTATAAAGCTCGACTTGTCGCAAAAGATTTTCAACAAGTTCAAGGAGTTGACTACGACGAGACATTCTCTCCCGTAGCGATGCTTAAGTCTGTTCGGATTCTTCTAGTGATTGCTGCATATTTCGATTACGAGATATGGCAAATGGATGTCAAAACAGCATTCCTGAATGGGAAGCTAACCGAGGACGTGTATATGATACAGCCCAAGGGTTTTGTCAACCCAAAAGATGCTGGAAAGGAATGCAAACTTCAGAGATCCGTCTATGGACTGAAGCAAGCATCACGGAGTTGGAATCTTCGCTTTGATGAAGTGGTCAAAGGGTTTGGCTTCATCAGGAACTGCGAAGAGGCTTGTGTTTACAAGAAAGTAAGTGGGAGCGCAATAGCATTTCTAATACTCTATGTGGATGACATATTGTTGATTGGGAATGATGTATCTTTTCTTGACAATATTAAGACTTCATTGAAAAATAGTTTTTCAATGAAAGACTTAGGCGAGGCAGCATACATATTAGGTATAAAGATCTATAGAGATAGATCAAAGCGCCTAATAGGGCTAAGCCAGAGTACATATATAGATAAAGTACTGAAGAGGTTCAGTATGGAAAACGCCAAGAAGGGGTTCTTGCCGATGTCGCATGGGAAAAGTTTGAGCAAGAATCAGTGTCCTTCGACAACTGATGAGCGAGAACGCATGAGTAAGATTCCATACGCATCCACGATTGGGTCAATCATGTACGCCATGATATGTACACGACCAGATGTGTCCTATGCTTTAAGTGTTACGAGCAGATACCAGAGTGATTCAGGTCATGATCATTGGACAGCAGTGAAGAATATCCTAAAGTACCTGAAGAGGACTAAGGATATGTTTCTCGTATACGGTGGTGACGAAGAGCTCGTTGTAAAGGGTTACACCGACGCTAGCTTTGTCACAGATCCGGACGATTTTCGATCTCAATCAGGCTTGGTGTATACACTGAACGGTGGCGCAGTGAGCTGGAAGAGTTCCAAGTAGGACACTGTGGCGGATTCTACAACGGAGGCTGAGTATATCGCCGCTTCGGAAGCGGCAAAGGAGGGTGTTTGGATTAAGAAGTTCGTCACCGAGCTTGGTGTGGTTCCGAGTGCGCTGGATCCTATGGAGCTCTATTGTGACAATAGTGGCGCCATAGCTCAGGCCAAGGAGCCAAAGTCCTACCAGAAGTCCAAACATATACAACGCCGATTCTACATCATTCGTGAATTGGTGGAGCGTGGAGACGTAAAGATATGCAAATACACACGGACCTCTATGTATCAGATCTGTTGACGAAGCCTCTACCACAAGCAAAGCATGAGCAACATCGGAATGCCATAGGTGTTAGGAGCTTAAGCATTGCTAGATTATTAACTCTAGTACAAGTGGGAGACTGTTGGAAATATGCTCTAGAGGCAATAATAAAGTTCTTATTATTTTATTTTCATGTTTATGATTAAGTTTATGTTCTATGCTAGAATTGCATTGGTTCTTGAATATGAGATTCAGAGAAAACCTAATTGCATGTGTGGAATAATAACACCATTCAGATCCCTAGTCAGGCCTCTAGACTAGCTCATGTATTGTTGATGGTCTTGTTTTCCTGATCATGGCATTGTTAATGTAACAAGGATGCCGGCAATAATGGGAACACATTGTTAGGGTAACAATGGTGTTGGATAGATCCCCTTATGAGATAATGCGAGATCACTTCGTCAATATGTTGTCAGTATCTTCTCATTATGTGTTAACGTTTACTTGCGTCCTTAGACCATGAGAATATCATAGACCCGGATACCAGATGGTTGCTTTGGGGTCATCAAACGTTACTCCGTAACTGGGTAATTATAAAGGTGACTTTCAGGTACACCAGAAAGTACATCGTGGTTTTAGATATCTCAAGACTAGGATTTGCCCATCGGCGATGGAGAGATACACTCTGGGCCCACTCGGTATTACGGTGTCTAGCATCGCCTGGCCAGGTATTGTGACTAAAAGGTTAGTCACGGGGATACCGAAATACGGAAACGAGAAAAGAGTACAAACCGGTAACGAGGATAACTAGGTATGGTGATCAAGGAGTTCATCACAGGGATACCGTCAAAGTCTCGCCTCGGGTTGTGTAACGTATCGTGAGGCAAAAAGATGATATGCGGTAATACGAGGTTCACTCGATAAAGATCTTCGATGATATGTGGGAATCGTTATGGGTGTCCAGATCCCGCTGACGATTATTGACCGGAAGGTGTTCCGGACATGTCTACATATACTCGAACCTATAGGGTCACACGCTTAACGTTTTAGCGACATTTAGGAATGCTACGATTTATGGAGAACGAGAGAGAAGGGTTTCGAAAGTGTTTCGGATGATCTCAAAAGTGTTCCGGGAGGTCCCGGATGGTTCCGATGATGTCCGAAAGTGTTCCGAAAGATTCTAGAAGATTCTAGAAGGTTCTAGAAGGTTCTAGAAATTCTAGAAGGTTCCGGAAGTTCTAGAAGGTTCTAGAAGGTTCTGGTGGAATTGGACTCCAACTCCAACAGGGTGTCCCTGCTGGAGTAGAACTCCACCTGCCTAGGGAGAGCTGCCCCAACCCCTATAAATAGAGGGGCAGGGCACCTCAAAGGGTATCCCGAGCAGCCCCAGAGGCAGCCCCAGAAGCAGCCCTAAACCCTAGGCCGGCCATCTCTAGATTGGCCACAGCCTTCTTTTTCTCTCTCTTCTAGATTGGATCTAGTATAGCTGCCGGCGCGCTGCTGCTTCTCCTTCTCGTAGATCCCCGCTGTTCTTGTGTGCTGGTCCACACATTACCGCGGTGTCGCTGATCCGGTACGCGTGGATACCTCGGAGACGTCGTATACTTCGGCGTTCGATCGGGCGAACTATTCGCGAGGAGATCGCTCTCGCGGCTGGGAGGTATAACCTAGCTGCGGGAGTCTGCGGACTTCATCAACATCGGTCAACTTCTCCACTGCATTGATGTGATCGTCGAAGGTATGATCTCGTTGTCTGCACCTCGATAGTGATCTTGGGGTGGATTTTGCGCGGTAAATTTTTATTTTGCGTAGCACGTTCCCCAACAGCCGGCACCCAAGGAGTTCCAACCTTCCATTTCGTTGGAAGATCCATGCCATCCCCCAATATGGCTATCCAGATGTCCGCCTGGGAAGCTATTTCCTGCCTTCGCCACACGGTTCCAAGCATGAACCGGCGTGCCTTCCACTTCTACCCCAGCCGTGCTGTGGGTGAAGATGCCGCCACCTTTGCTAGTACCCAATCAGAGCAGGACTTAGCGGTGATCCACCTGACCTGCTACCTTGTCGCCCAGCACGACATGTTCGTGCAGCTTGCCGACTCTTTGATTCTGACTCGGCAAACCATCGTTCGGATGCAAGCCCAGTTCCTCTCCCGTGATTCCACCACTTCATCCACCAGTGCCCCAGCACCGGTAGATCCACCCCTGCTCAGAGTACCTATCACCAATGGCGGCGACAACCAGCACGCTTGGCCATCTGAGTACCTGGGATTATTCATGGTATATGCCGCAGCCACTAGGGCCGCGCATCGCCGCAGGAATACCCCGGTCACTCCCCACAACACACCCAATCCCTCCGAAGACGGAGATATCCGTGACGAAGTCAACCCATCTCAGCCTGCCCACTTGGACGTAAACCAAGTGGATTAGATTTAATGGCACCTAAGGAAGTATTCTTCCGGAGCCTATATCGCGTGTATTTTGTTGTATTGTATCTGGGCATAGCCCCATGCCGCAGGCACTTGTATGAATATGTGTGTTGGATAAGTGCCCCTAGGCACCTATCTGTATGTAATGCAATGGCTTTCTTGCAAGTTTGATTGCATCTTGGTGGGTTACCCCCAACCACAATTGCGCTATTGTGCACTGTCAGTTTTGTTCTTGTGCAACACCGAACCCCCATATTTCTCCCTCATCTACAACCATCTTACCTTCGACCCCCATCATCTGTTTCTGTGCAGCATCTAGATGAGTGGAAGGAAATCATCTGCCAGTCAAGCCGATTCATTTGTCAAGGTCGGTGAACCAGAAGGACAAGGACGGATGAAAGGCTCACCAAGTTCTCAGCACTCGGTGTCTCAACGTGAGGCATTCTGCGCTCGTAGCCAATCCAGATCCCGTGCAACAGGACAAGAAGAACTTGGACAGAAATCAACTGCCCAGCAGGAACCAGAGCACGCTAGTGCCGAGTCTGAACATCCCTTACCCCACCCCCCTGAAATGGGAGACACCCTTGCTCAGATACTGCAGATGATGGAGCGTAACCGGCAGGACAGCCAGGAGAACATTAGGCAGCTTATCCAGAACAATATGGTGGGAGGACGAGGAAATGCAAACAAGCTCTCAGAATTTCAATGGACCTTTCCACCAATCTTCTCTCACTCTGCCGAACCCTTAGACGCAGACGATTGGTTGCACATCATCGACCGCAAACTAGAAGTAGCCCGATGCGATGAAAGCGAGAAGGTTCTATTCGCGTCACAATACCTGCATGGCCCCGCCGCTGCCTGGTGGGAGAACTTTTGCGCTCAACAAACGCGGGCAGAAGTCATCACCTGGGATATTTTTAAAGAACGTTTCCGCAAACAACACATCCCTTCCGGATTGATTGGAATAAAGAAGCAGGAGTTTCTAGCCCTCAAGCAAGGATCGATGACGGTAACTGAGTACCTGCACAAATTCAACCAACTAGCCCGTTAAGCCGGATCCGACATCAACACCGAAGATGCCAAGGTGGAAAAGTTTCTGCATGGACTGCAAGAAGTATATCAGTATCAGTTGGCTATCCAGCCACATGCCGATCTGCAGGACCTCGTGAACAAAGCACTGATCCTAGAAGGGAAGCGCCACATTCTAAGCGATATCCACAAGCGCAAGAAGAGCCAATGGACGTCTACCGAACGCTCCCACGGCGCTCCAAATTTGAAAAGCGCTCCAAATACCAACTGCCAACTCGCAAAACACCAGGACAGCTCCACCCCCACGTACCGTGCCCCTCCTAGTGGCAAGTTCAACAGCAATTCCTCCGCAAGCCCTGGAGGAAACACCAGAGGCCTCAACTGCTACAGCTGCGGAGAACCAGGACATTTTGCCAACAGGTGCCCGAAGAAGCTCCAGAACCCCTCCTCGCAAGGTGCAGTTACCGCCGGACGACCTCAGGAACACCACATGACCACCAGAAGCTATAGCTCCTGGAACCAGAAGGTCAACAGGGGGCATGCCAACCACATCAATGCGGAAGAAGCCCAGGACGCTCCAAACGTGGCCATGGGTATGTTTCCTGTTAATTCAGTAATGGCAATTGTTTTATTTGATTCCGGAGCATCGCATTCATTTGTGTCACAAAAGTTCGTTGAGAAAAACAAACTTGCCTTCCATCTTATGACCAAGCCTATGATTGTCCGAACCCCTGGAGTTGAAATTGAGGCCAAGTATTACTGCAAGGATGTTAGCATCCTCATAAGGGGGATAGACTTTTGGGCAGATCTGATAATATTAGGATCGCAAGGTCTCGATGTGATCCTAGGCACAAACTGGTTAATCGATAACAAAGGTGCCCTAGATTTTGATAGCAGAACTATCACCCTGACCAATGCCGTAGGAACAACAGTAAGCTTTACGGCTAACTCACCACCACTGAAGAATGGTATTTTAAACCATTTGGAGGAACTAAGTCTAGAATGGGTACCAGTGGTCCAAGAATACCCGGATGTGTTTCCCGAAGAACTGCCCGATATGCCACCAGACTGTGATCTGGAATTTGCAATAGAGTTAGTACCTAGGACTGCCCCGATAGCAAAAAGACCATATCGAATGTCTGCCAACCTTCTGGAAGAATTAAAGAAACAATTGGAAGAGTTGGAAGGAAAAGGTTTTATTCGGCCCAGCACCTCGCCATGGGGATCGCCAGTGTTATTCGTGGAAAAGAAGGATAAAATCCTGTGAATGTGCGTGGATTATAGGGCACTAAACGATGTTACCATCAAGAACAAGTATCCGTTACAAGGATTGATGACCTGTTTGATCAAATGAATGGAGCTCAAGATTTCTCCAAGATAAACCTAAGGTCTGGATACCATCAATTGAAGATACGACCGCAAGACATACCCAAGACCGCCTTCACCATGTGATATGGACTATACGAGTATACGGTAATGTATTTTGGCTTGACCAATGCACCCGCCTACTTGATGAATCTCATGAACAACGTGTTCATGGAATACCTGGATAAGTTTGTCGTAGTTTTTATAGACGACATTCTTATCTACTCCAAATCAGACGCGGAGCATGAGCAACATCTGCATTTGGTCTTGAAGAAGCTCCGAGAACACCAGCTTTATGCCAAGTTCAGCATGTGCATTTTGGCTGAAAGAAGTAGGATTCCTTGGACATATAGTGTCCGCTGGAGATATTGCAGTTGACCTTAGCAAAGTTCAAGCTGTACTCGATTGGAAGCCACCAACAACCGTGACGGAAGTCCGCAGCTTTTTGGGATTAGCTGGATACTATCGCCATTTCATTGAAGGATTCTCTAAGATTGCTCGACCCATGATGCAATTACTTAAGAAGGAGAAGAAGTTTGAATGGATAGCAAAGTGTGAAGGAAGTTTTTAGGAATTAAAGAAAAGGTTGACGACAGCACCAGTATTGACGCTACTGGATTTGCATAAGAGCTTTGATGTATATTGTGACGCATCCCGACACGGCCTTAGGAGCGTACTCATGCAAGAAGGAAAGGTAGTTACGTATGCATCCCGACAACTACTCCCGCACGAGGCAAATTATCTGGCACATGATTTGGAACTAGCTGCCGTAGTTCATGCCCTCAGGATTTGGCGGCATTACCTCATCGGTAATCGCTGTGAAATATATACAGACCACAAGAGTTTAAGATACATCTTCACTCAGCCCGATCTGAACATGAGGCAGCGGAGATGGTTAGAACTAATAAAGGACTATGACTTAGCAATTCACTACCAACCCGACAAGGCAAATGTGGTAGCTGATGCCCTTAGTAGGAAATCCTATACGTTCAAAACCCCAAAAAGAAGTAAGCAACCATCAGCACCCAAAGGAACAAAGAAGTGTGATTTAGATCTAGTCGATCACGAAATCATCGCAAACCTGGAAGTGACACCTTCCTTGGTAGAACAAATTAAGGCAGCTCAGAAGGAGCATGCATGACAGCATGAAAAGCATCAGAGAGAAAGTAAAACTTGGGAAATCATCCAAGTTTATGGAAGACAACGAAGGCATACTCTAGTTTGAAGGCCGCTTATGCGTGCCCACATGCGACGAGTTAAAAGGGATCATACTAAAGGAAGCCCACGAATCCTGATACTCTATTCACCCGGGAGGTACGAAGATGTACCAAGACCTGAAGGGTAAATTTTGGTGGCATGACATGAAAAGAGAGATAGCAGATTACGTTGCCAAGTGCGATATGTGCCAACGCATCAAAGCTGAGCATCAAAAGCCCACAGGATTGCTGCAACCTCTCAAGGTACCTGATTGGAAATGGGACGAAGTCGGTATGGATTTCATTACCGGACTTCCAAGAACTAGAAAGGGAAACGACTCTATATGGGTCATCGTTGACCGACTAACCAAAGTCGCACACTTTTTACCGGTCAAGACCACCTACAGAGGAGACCAACTAGCCAAGCTCTATCTCACCAGGATAGTCAGCTTGCACAGTGTGCCGAAGAAAACCATCTCGGATAGAGGCACCCAATTCACCTCTAGATTTTGGGAAAGTTTGCATGAAGCCCTAGGAACCCGCCTAGCTTTCAGCACAGCATACCACCCACAGACAGATGGACAGACTGAATGGGTAAATCAAATTTTGGAAGATATGCTGAGAGCTTGTGTTCTAACGTACGGAGATAGTTGGGAAGAATGCTTGCCATATGCCGAATTTTCTTACAACAATAGTTACCAAGCGAGTCTGCAGATGTCCCCATTCGAAGCTCTCTATGGAAGAAAATGTCGAACACCTCTCAATTGGACGGAGACTGACCAAGGAAAGACCCTCGGCCCTGACATCCTTTGGGAGGCCGAAAAGCAAGTTAAATTTATCCAAAACCGATTAAAGATTGCTCAATCGAGGCAGAAAAGCTACGCCGATTCTAAGCATCGTGACATCACTTATAAGCCTAGTGATTATGCTTATCTTTGATTAACACCTCTTAAGGCAACTCAATGATTCAACATCAAGGGCAAGCTGGCACCACGATTTGTTGGACCCTTCAAAATTTTGGAAAGAAGAGAAGTCGCCTACCAATTGGAGCTACCTACGGAACTATCAGAAGTTCACAACGTCTCTCATGTGTCCCAGCTAAGGAAATGTCTGGAACCACCCACCCAGCAAGTACCGTAATAGGGTCTCGACATTGGCAAGGACCTCACCTACGTGGAGCAACCCACACGCATTCTTGAAAGTCAACAACGTCGCACCCGTAACAAAGTTGTCAAGTTTTATAAGGTTCAGTGGAGCAATCACTTTGAGGAAGAAGCAACCTGGGAGCGAGAAGATTTTCTGTCAGAAAAGTTTCCTAACCTAATCCAATCTGTAGAATCTCGGGGACGAGATTTGATTTAAGGGGATAGGTTTGTCACACCCTGATTTTCAGCATCCCGATTTTCGAAAACCTAAACCCTAATAGATGCGTATATGCGTATATGTTTTCAATCATATTACACGATCATTTGGATTTCTAATGCTTCTCAACGCATGTCGTCTCATGAAATCATCTAAGCTTTTCTCATCATCGCATGTGCATAAAACCCCAAAACCCTAAATCGGACACACGCACCGTATATGCACAAACTCTCCCTAAAACCCAACCCTAAGTGGCAACTCACCCATCTTTGCTCCCGACCCTCCAAACAGGACCCCTAATCTCCCTCATACCTCATATCCACCGTGCCGTCGCCCGAAACCCTAAAACTCAATCTGTCGTCCCATTCCTTAATTAATTAACCCTTAGGCAGAAACACTAAAATCCATATCACATGTGTTTTCTTCCACCCAAAAATTCTAGAAAAATTTCATAAACTTTCTAAAACTATTTGTCACCCAAATATGAAATAATATTTGAGGGCCCAGTTCAAAAATATTTGGATACATCCAAATTTGAATTTAGGTCACATTTGCACCTTGAACTGCAACCCTTCCAAATCTTGTTTAGAA
This sequence comes from Stipa capillata, assembly GCA_019208055.1. Lineage (NCBI taxonomy): Eukaryota > Viridiplantae > Streptophyta > Magnoliopsida > Poales > Poaceae > Stipa > Stipa capillata. The sequence continues at coordinate 51,076 of JAGXJF010005127.1, read as the reverse complement.
AAATCCCATGAAATTCCACAATGCTCATCTCAGTACCAAAGTCTCAAATGTGTAAAAACATGCCTATGTCCAGTGCAAAGTTTTGCCAGAAACCCTATCGAACACCTGGTGCATTTTTCCTTCTCTCCATGAAATCAAGCTTATCTCCTCTCCCTTCTACCCCAAACTTCCTACCAGGGCCCTTGCTACCCACAGGAACTTGTCTCCATCATCTCTACTTCGGATAGAAGCCACCCTCTCTGCAATTCAACTCCCATGTCACCTCATGCCGACATTGGCATGTCCCTTATCTACTCCTTCTCTGCACAAGTGGCTGCTTCACTTCCCCAATCTTACTCCCTTGGCTTGCCTCAGCTCAGTTGACACGCCAGTGCATTCCCTGCCGCACCAGAGCACAAGCGTGCATGTGTATGCCGGACAGGACATATCTTGGTTTGCCCTGAGCGCGCACGGCATCAACCCCATGCCGCTTGTCGACATCCACAAGCCACCCCTCGCCTCCGGACTGCCAAAGCCCACTGCCATGCACCACCGCGCCGGTCGCGTATGCCGCCACCTCAGGACCCCACACCCCGACCACCACCACGACGCATCCATGGACCCGGCCGAGCACAGAGGGCACCGAAGCAAGTCCCCTCAACCGTGCCCATGTAAGGAAGCTCGGGAGCTCGCCTCTCCATTCCCAACTCTTCTCCGTGCTCTAGAACCCAGGTGGCCACCCCACCTTGCTTGCAAACTCGCTATTGCCACTCAAGCTCAAGGTTTTTTCTGCCGCCTCTAAGCCAAAAATCCGAGCCATATGCGCAACAATCAGAGAGCTCCTCCATACCTTTGAACTCACCATCTCATGCCGATCTGATTTAACTCTTCAACCGCTCTGATTAGCCACCGTGGCCGGAAGCCCCTTCCCTCGCCGGAGAGACCGCCGTGAGCTCCCGCCGGACGCAACCCCGAGCGGCAGCACCGCTCATCCAACCGACAGGTCGGGACCACCCGGGGAGAGGTGCGCCTAAACGGTAAGGGCTTGTAAGCCGCTGCCAGGCGGGCCCCAACCAGGTCCGGGCCCAGTACCAGTTTAAGTGGAGGCGTAAAGCGGCTTTCCGCTTTTGATGTCACCCCCCCTCGAATCAGAAAACCCTCCGGTTTTCCCTCCAGAACCGGTTCTGCTTTGGTTTTTTCGGCCTCAAGCTGACCGGTTCTCAGAAAACCCCCAAAATAAAATTTGCTCCCAAAAACATTTGCTATCTTTTGGTTCAAAAAGATTTTCAAAAGGAATTTACCGAAGGTGTGAAGAAGCGACGTAGCGAAACTTGCCGCAGGGAAGAGGCCGATACAGCGTGGCTCTGCGCAGCGAAGAGACTAATGCCGAGACGAGATCGGTGCAGCGCAGTAGATCTAACAGCAGCGAGCAGTCGCGTAGACGCTTCCCAAAAACCTTATTCCCTCTCTCCCGTACAAGATCTCAAGAGCGGAAGGTTTCGGAGACTTGCTCTCCCGTCGCTCGGTGCACGCCAAGGAACGGGATGGAGAAGACCTAGACGACGGCGCAGCGCGGGTGGAAAAACAGAGAACAGATTGATTTTTCCAGGTGTGATTTCGTCTGGAAGAAAAGACTTCTTATAGACAAGCCACTACGACTTCGGATCTGATTTGGATGCGAGTACGGCGCACGTTCCGGACACGATCTGAACTCAGTTACGGTGCACGATCCGAACTCGGTTTGGATCCTTATCCAAAATCAGCCCAGCGAGGAGCCCGAATTCGCCGGACCATTCACAGCGCATGTCGTGTGCGCGCGCCCCTCGCCTCGCCCGGCGAGGCGAGGCGAGCGAGCGCGCACGTGTGGTATTTCTCTTTCTCAACTCACATTGCTTCGGAGAGGTATATGGCACCCAACCCTTATAAGGTGGTCTCCCTCCACTTCAACTAGCAATATAGGACTAAAACCACTAGCCCTTACTATGTATGAGTGGGTCTTCGGGATTTATCTAGAATTAAATGCAAAACAAGTTTGAGCCTAGCCCATTAATTCTAACACTTCCATGGGCGCCAAGGAGGCACCAGCACAAGTGGGGATGGCGGCGGCGGCGTCGCCTTGATGTGTTGGCAATGGCGCCGCCACAACGTCTCCCGCTGCCTGTCTCTTTGCGGTGCCATTGCCTTGGGTAGTACGTCCCGTGCCAGCGTCGACAGAGGCTTCGTTGGACTTGGCTTGAACTGCCAAGGCCGCCTCCTTGCCTCCTGCACTGACATGAACGGCGGCCACCTTGATCGCCGTGTTTTTGTGCTTCTTTCCAGCCAAGTGGGACCTCATGACGCAGTCGGACGGTGCCTTTACGTCGCAGCACGCGCAGAGGAGGAAGCCATCGACCATCTTGACGACGTGCTGCGCGCCGCCGACGTCCACCACCAGCGACTCCGAGCCACCGACGTTGCCCGAGTAAGCGGCCGCAGCACCAATCCTCTCCACCTCATGTCCTGGAGCCGCGGGGATGTCGGATCTGGTGGCGACAGCCACGTCCTTGATTATCGCCTTGTTGGTGTGCTTCTTCCCGGCCAAGTGAGACCGCATGACGCTCTCCGACGTCGACGGCACCTTCACGTTGCAGCACTCGCACAGCAGGGAGCCGTCCACCCGGCGCACGGTGTGCGGCACGCCATTGACCTCGACCACGGCCACCGTCCCTGGATCACCACCGTGCCGCCCTTTCACGCTCTTCTTGGGAGCGGTGGCTGCGGCCGCGACCGCCGCCGCCGGTGGTTCGCAGCACTGCATCTGCTGGGCCTTGGAGGCGTGCTTGCTTCCCTCGAGGTGGCACATCATGGTGACGCGGTCGGCGGTTCTCACGTCGCACACCTCGCACAGGACGAACCCGTCCATCTGCGTCACCTCGTGCATCGTCCCGGCGTTGGTCAGCATCGTGAGCTTCGTCGGCGTGTAGCCGCCGCCTTCCTGCAGTTCCTCGTGCTCTGTCGCCTCGGGCGTCGTCAGCTGCGCAGTCGCGGCAGCCTTCCTCATGTGGATCTTCCCTTTGAGGTGATCCTGCAAGGCCTTCTCGCCGTTCAACGTAATGCCGCACACCGTGCAGGTCAGGTCCGGCTTCTGCTTCTTGGTGGATGCAGCGGGGATGTTAGGGTTCTTCCGCTTGGCCGGCAAGGCTGCTGAACCATTTGCTTTCCAGCCGACCTGCATAAAAAAGGAACACTATCAGTTTTGGAGAGTAGAAAACAATTACTCAATCAGTAAATTACGCTGTTATTGCAAATAATTCTTTCCGTCGCAAGAAAGAGAATAATTTTTTATCAACCTCTTTTTTTTATGACAGCTAATTCATGATAGAGTGGTATAAACTAACAGCTGAGGCATCTTTGGCAGAGTCGGCGTCAACATTCTTTGTTAAATCAGCAGCAATTGAGAATTTGAGACCTATCCTGGCTATTTATGTCCGAGAACTTATGAAGATTGCAGCTGAACAGTTAGCCATATATGAATAACATATGGAAAATGCTTCTACGCTCTTTTAAAAGTTTTTTCACAGATCTCAAAGCATCCATGTATGAATAGCAAAAGGATATATTCATCAAATTAGTTTAGGGCCAAATCCTATGGGATGAGTCGTGGAGAAGAGAACCAGCGAGCGGGTCTAGACCAGACTGGACACGAGTTTCGAACCCAAACTAATTTAACTAATATACCTTTTTGCTATTTACACATGGATGCTTTGAGATATGTATAAAAAAAAATTTAGAAGAGCATAAAACCACTTCTCATGACATATTAGGATAATAGAACAGCTGATAGTCGGCTCAGACTTGCAGTGTGCATCCCGAGAACAGAGGATCAAGAGAAGCAAATGACAACTTAGAGGCATTGTCACTCACAGATAATTTTTGAGTAAATTTCGATTTCGATTCTTTTAGTAAAATTACCTTCAGAGGATCGAGAGAGACAAACGACAGCCTAGACACGTAAGACCCAATTACATGGGGGTTTTCGAAATGTACTTTTTCTTTTAATTAGGTTGAAATCGATTTCTTGGCAGGTCTGGCAGAAATCGTCTGAGTCAAATTTTTTTTTGAAGGGTTGTCTCACCCAATTAGTTGCATACGTACTTCTACAGTTATGAATCATAAGACCTTTTCATCGTACTATTATGCAAAATCGATGATTCTTTAAGTTATGAACCTTAATATTATTTCATCTTGCATCTAGGTGTCATTTTTTACGTGCACTTGATTCATTTAATTTCATTTTGGAGGTTCAACTGCTAGATAGATCTTTAAAATCCATAGCTCATATATACATGTGTAACAATGGAACTATGAACTAATGATTGAAATAAAAAAATATGTCTTTACCCCTTATGGTCTATATCACCACTAGATGCAGCATCGGTTCGTACTTTGAGATTCACATATTTTCATCACCTTCATCATAGCATACCCTAATTTCACATCTTAATAAATCTAATTCTACAGTGCAGTTGTGTCTAGCACATGGTCACTACAGTATGAATTCGGCTATCACTTAAGTGTTAATTTATTTTTGATGTGTAGCATGAATAGAAGTTGATTAGGACAAGCTAAATATAGATTGGTTCATCTTGAAGCCTAAAGTACTACATAGTGTAGAGATATAAAACATACAAATCTCAAAACACGAACTAGGGATGGATGGAGGAGGGGGTTGGGTTCAATGCCCACCAGGGATAGCAAATCCACGAACAAACTGCTTTCCCTTCTCTGAAATACCATCTCAGAAACTGTAAACTGGTACTTCACATCAGTGAAGAGTACGAAAGGAGAGCAGCAAACCTCGGCCTTGGGCATTGGTTGCGCACCCGCGGCTGCCTTCCTCCTGTGGCTCTTCCCTTTCAGGTGATCTTGCAATGCGTTCTCACCGGTTGTCGTAATGCCGCACACCGTGCAGGTCAGGTCCGGCTTCTGCATCTTGCTGCTTGTCGCTGCCGAACCAGTGGACACGGCAGCGACATCAGGGCTCTTCCGCTTGGCCGGCAAGTCGGCCGACGCATTTGCTTTCGAGCGGACCTGTATAGACTGCATGAAAAACAGGGCATTCATCGTCAGTTTCTGGAGAGCAGAAAATAAGTACAGGATCAGTACATATGTTACTATTACAAAAGAAATGAATAGCAAGCTCTCTTTTTATTTGGTACGACAGGTAATGTATCTTAGGCTTATATAAACTAACACCACGGACATCTAGTTGAGGATAGAATTGTTGTATCAACCTTGATGGTTAATTTATCAAACAATGAGTTCCTTTTCCGTTTCTTCTCGACACTTTGTTATCCATCATCAGAACACCTTTGTCAATCCTATGTGATTTTGGAGGTTCAACGACCAGATAAATCTTGTAAATCCATAGCTGATCTACTTACTAAAAGAAAAAATGGAACTGTGAACTAGTATTTTGACATAATGCGTTGAAACTGTTTTTCTTCTTCTGAAATATTATGCAGGAACTAGTCCAACAATTAATTCAGATTTCAAGAAAATGAGAGAAGAAACCATATCAGTACAATAATATAATAAAAATAGCTGTAATCTCATTTGTTCTAGAAGAATTGCAGGGACTATGTTAAATTAATGTTAATGGCTACATCACCAATCTCATAATCCGCGTAAAACAGAAATGCACAATTAGAAAATTCTCAAATGGTACAAGATTATACAAACATAGTGCAGGAATTCACTTAACTAAGAAAAATATAGAAAACGACATAATCGAGTTAACGACGCGCATGCTAGGTAAAAATTGTAGTTAACGTAGGCTTCGAACATATTACCGCAACCATAGAAAGAGCAAGACACAAAGCGTGATCAAATCACAAGAAGGAAAAAAAAAGAGTAGAATGTGCGAGAGGACAGGAACCTCGAGTACGATCGGCGACGGCGAGTCGGCCATCATCCCCACCGGTGCCGCCGCCATGCCTTCCGACCCCTCGGCGTAAGCTGCCACGAGCCGGGATCGCAGCATCGGGATGCGCTCCTCCATGAGCTCGCGCCGGACCTCCGCCTCGAGCGCCAAGGTCTCCGCCTCCTCCCGCAGGATCCGCTCCCTTATCCTCTCCTCGCCGCCTGTCGCCGCAGCTCGTCCGGATCAGACGCCGGCGGCGGCGGAGGCGGCCGTCGCACCACGGCAGAATTCTCCCCTGGTGTCCCGTTCCGTCGCCGGCGCCATGAACATCTTGCACACGCGTGGATTCACATCAAGAAAACAAGAAAGAAAATCAACAGGGAGAGAGGAGGGGGGAGAAAGAAAGATGAAGAACCAACCAAGAACCGCCATCGGGCGAGCTCACCTGCAGACCCAGAATTCGCCGACGCGGCCGCGGTCCCCGTGGAAGGGGGAGGGGACCGGCTGCGCTCGTCGCCGGCGCGGTATTGGAACTCCATGGCGTGTTGTTTCGTAATATGGGGTTTTGGGGTTCTGCAGGAGGGATGAGAAAAGCGAGAGAAACGTTTTAGGCACGGGCCGCACCGTATTTAAGGCCCAAGGGATCGGACGGTTCCTGTAAACACGGTCCGTTGGGTGCTTCGGTGGCCCGTGCTAGTTCCATTATCTTGCACAACAACTACCATACACTGGAAAGGAACATTAACTCTTAGACGGCACGTGTTACTCAACGAAACCGTCTTTCGCGGTCGACCGTGCCCATCCTATGGGCACCGCGCTCTCCTCATCCTTATCCTCTCCTTTTCTCCACCACATGCTCCTTCCAAATTCCGCCGCCCGCCTGTCCGCCTCCTTTCTCTAACTCCACGCGCCACCGCCCGTCCACTCGTGTTGCTCCCGCCCGCTGCCTGGCAGCTGCGCACACCCCGCCGGCTCTCTCCTCTCTCTCGCTAGCCCCCGCCGCCACCGATCCCCGTCCACCTCCCTCCCTGCCGGCGCCGCCGTCCTCCGCCCTAGTCGGCCCACGCCCGCCCTCCTTCGTACCCCCTAGAGCCGCCCCGCCGCTAGACCCGAGCTCCTCCCCCGCCGGCGCCCCCCCGGATCTGCTCTTCCCATGCCGGCCCGCGCCGCCCTCATCCGCCCTAGCCGGCGCCGAGGTCCCTCCTCCCCTACCTCCAGATCTGCTCACCGGCCCCTCCCTCCGCTCGCCGCCCCTCCTGTCGGCTGCCTAAGGTCCCCCAGGGCTACGGGTTCCAAAAATTGGGTTGAAAGCTTTTAGAAATTAATCAAGTCGGAAGTTGTGATTTTTGGGGTTTTTTGTGTCGATTGTTGTATCAATTTCATTTTTGTGTGATTAAAAGTTTGATTTGTTGTAGTGGGAAGCTTGCGGTTGAATTAGTAGAAAGTGAAAGCTCCAATTCTCGTATGAGAAAGTTTGCATGTGCTAGTTGAAAGCTCCAACTTTTTCTAGTAGGAAGCTTGTCACAAACCAGTTGAATCTTCATTTGTTCTAGTAGAAAGCTTGGTATGAGGTCAATTTTGCTTTGATTTGTTAGTGGAAAGTTGTTATCAATCTAGTTGGAAGTTGATTTTTTTGGTGTAAAAGTGTTGAAATCACGACCATGGGAGCTGGGCACAGAACCGGAGATGGGCGGGGGGTCATTCCGACAGCTACTGTAGCGCTGTCGGAATTAACCGCGCGGACGGTTGACCGCAAATCACAGACGCCCGTTACTCAATTACTCTAGTTTATAGGATTGCCTCAAAAAGACACTAGTCTATAAGAGAGGATTTAGACCAAAAAAAAATACAGTGGGGCATGTCTCTTTATAAATAATATAGGACATACATGTAATTTTAGGAATGAGTGGAGCACAACGTGGGTTTGCTCCTTTCATCACCGGCTTCACTATGTTCGTCTGCCATGCAAGCATCTTAATGGTCACAGTTAAGGCCAATCAAACTATAAAAACCTATAGGCGTCAAATGTCCATCTAAGAAAGAATTAGACGCCCAACCTTCTATTGGATTAAGAGCCTCTTTGCCATACAATTCTCTCCTCACCCACCTCATCCAATACACACCCAGCCTGGTTGCAAGCCTCTCCGTCCCGCTCCCCTTGGTCTCGGTTGTCTCCTCTTCATCATCCTTCTGTTCTTCTCGCCACCCCCAAATCCTCTTTCAGCAAATCTTGAGAGGAGAAGACAAAACAAAACACTCACAAGAATGACCACAGCATTCAAGAGAACTTCGATGCAACAAATGAAATGCATCTAACTACAACACATGGAAAAAGCATACTGCAACATCCGAAACGTTATTCCAATATTCGAAAAAACCAACTGCAACACATGGTAAAATCATACTGTAACATCCAAAATTTTACTACAATATTCCAAAAACCTACACTATAACACATCAGATTATGAGACTACAACTTCCGAGATTATCACACTACACAACCCAGACTATTTCACTACAACATTCAAAAAACCCACACTACAACACATGAGGTTATCACACTGCGACATCAAATATTGAACAACTACAACATCCAAGAATTGAAAGGTGTAACAATAAAAATGTCTTTGGTGCAATATGTAAAATAGCACACTACAACAAATTGATGATTTCCTGCTGCAATATATGAAATGAGTACGGCAACATCAAAATTGCATGGTGCAACAATACAAAATGACATGGCGCAATATCGAGATTCAGTTGATGCACCAATTCAAAAAACACATTACAACATCCTAACAGAAATGCAAAATCCAACAAAAATACTCAAAAACACATGTCGTGGATCTAAAAAAAATCCCAATCAATAGCTCACCGGCACTACCACCCATCTACTTTGTCGGTATGCTGCCTCGACAAGCTCTCTATTGAAGCTCATCGCAACGTCTCCTTCATGCTGATATACCTTTTCTAGAAGTGATTCCCACCCATTATCTCTTAGTTGCTGAAGATCATTCCTTGTTGACTTCACATACGACATGGCATTCAAATGACCTGGTCCTTCTTTTGTAAACATTGTGACAAAGTATTTACACTTCCTAATATATGCAAACATCATGTGCAGATCAAACACAAAATTGAAGGTCCCAAAATATGACAGAAGACCACGTGCTTGACTTTTCTTCACATCCTTTCTGCCTTCTTTCTCAACATATTTAAGTACAATAATAATAGATGAGAACAACTTAGCTAGGCTTGAGAGGGTTCTATATTGAGAATTCCAACCGGTGTCGTCATTGAACTCGCCTGCATATTACCTGCTCCATCATAGCATTGGTCTCTAACCTATTTTAAGCTTAATCCAATATCAACAAATAGTTTTTGAAGAGCAGACTTAGATAGCTTGTTGATGTTTCCTGCACGTGTACAATCCCAACTAACGTTCTAGAATCAGTCCACACTTGTCAACATGCCTCAAGACCACAGCCATTTGTTCTTTCTCAAATACATCGAAAGCCTCATCAATCAACAAACTAAAGACATCACCACCGATTTCTTCAATAATAGAATTTAATGTTATCTATATAAAACAAGAATCAACATTATTTAGAGCATAGCATGAGATGAGTTGCAAGGAAAAAAGAGAACACTGATGTTACCTTTACAAAATACTTACAAATTTCCTTGTGAATATCTAGATACCATTGAAAATTTTTGGGAGCATACTTAAGAATCAACTTCCTTATAGCATCATTTTGATCTGCAAGAGTTTGCAGCAACTCTCTAAAATTCCCCTTATTTTTTTATTCTTCTGATTCATCGTGTCCAAGGAAAGCTAAACCTTGATGTAGCAAATATCTAGTTGAGTCAATGGAAGCATTCAGCTGAATTCAACTTTGCTTTTTGGTAAGATCAGTTTGCTTATCAAGAGCAGCCTGAATTGATTGATCTTGATGCATTAGAACATCACATCTCTTAACTGCTACATTATGATAGCTATTAAAATCACCCACATGAGTATCTAATATGTTTTTCTTGTTCCAACTATAGAAACCATTAACTACAAATGCATCATTCCCCGCTTGTCCATCAATGCAATCTCTAAACAGGTAGCAGCACAAACAAAATGCCTTATCCACCTTCTCACTATATTCGAGCCAACCACCATATTTTTAAAAACATTCTGGATTCAATCTTCATAGCAAATCCCCAATGAGATTTTGTGGATACTTAAATTCAGGTTGTGGCCTATAAGGTCCTCTAGTTATATATATCTGCCTTATCTCATCTTGTTTCTTAGGATTCTTGTTGTATTGTGGAATTCTTTTCCGATCAGCCAGATCATAAGGAAGTTCATCCAAATTGATTTCTCTTGGCAGTGAAGGCTCTGGGACAAGGAGACTACTGGTATTTATTGTATCTTGCCTAGGCCGAGGCGTCAGTTGGCGTGAGGTCCCTGCATTAGTATCTGACAATTTTCTTCTCAACACATATCGATCCATAGCCTAGAATAAATGAATAATCATTGATCAAGCAGCAAGCACAAGAAAAATCAATTAGTAAGAGCAAGGGATCAACTTTGTACATGAGGACTAAGAATTTTGCAATGTGCATTATCTAAACTTAGCTTGTTGTTCGTCGTCCCTACCGGCCGCCATCTCCGTGGTGCCACCATCAAACTGAGTCACCAAGAGACGAGATGTGATTGATCTGTCTATGAGAAAATTCAGATCTCTTTGGTACCTTGCCACCTTGTTGTTGGGGACTAGGGAATTAGGGATACGAACATGCGCGAGACATGAGTGGGTGAGAGGGTATGCTAATCAAGGTGATGCTTATAGATCAAGGATCGATCTTTCATATTAGGAATACAAACAGGCAACATATGACCATACGGGCATGGATCCATGCTGCATATGGGTGACACATTGGATTTTGTAGACGATGAGCTGACTGTGGCTTGGGAAGGCCTTGGAAGCTAGGCTGAGATGGGTTCAATCCTTTTTTTTGTTGGGTTTAGTCATAGAAAATATATGGGCCTCTTCGTGGTTTGTTGGATTTATTGTTGTCACTTGACACCAATCGCTGTACGCCAGCTCCGCTCCTGGCCGTGGTTGGTGTCACACCCCGAAATTCCAAAACCCGAAAATTAGGGCTAACAAAAATTTTCTCGTTAGTAATGTTAGTTGGAAATACACCTAGCTAAAACGTTAGTTCAAATCACGATGAAGCTAAATATCAAAACACGAAAAACCTTTTGTCTTTATCTCTATCGATCTCCGTTTTGCCAAAACCCTAAGTCCTCCAAACTTCATCCGACAACACGGGCAACCCTGCTCAACACCTTGCCTTCCTATGTGCCCACTCGCCCTTACACTCCTGCCATGAGCACACCAAGGCATCCCTTCCCTTCATTCCAATCGGTGCGACCTGAACCCACATCTACCGCAAAGTGCCCTCGCGGTGCTTCTGCGAAATCGGAGCATATACCCACCTTGAATCTTTTCCGAATGACCGGAAATTCTACCACCGACTTCGCCATGCCCCATCGCGAGTATGTGCAAAAATATACTGCTTTTATGTATACGCACATACGCCAAACCCTAACCCCTTCTTCCCGAACGTCGGGTCAAAACCAGTAACTCGATGTCTGTACCATATACGCCGATATGCTTACGGCACCTTGCTACCGAGTAGTCCAACCCAAGGGGAATGGATTCCCGCGAGCCTCCATATCCCCCCCTTCACCTTGCCACACTCCGGAACCCTAGTTCCGAGCCCCGGTTCACCCCCTTCCTATTTAAACCTAATCCCTCTTAAAAACCCTAACGCATCGTTCAACTCTGTTTCAACCCTATGTATATATGCTTGAATTCCCCAAGTGTATATGGGCATATACACCTTGAAAGCCCCGGCATATCCTTGCAGGTGTCCATTTGATCTCCCACCACCTTTTCTCTCTCCTAGAATATATACGCATAAAAGCTATCTCTGCTGCAGTCCTGTGCATATATACGAGTATACCGGCGATATTTCCCGAACCCTAGCTGCCGACCATTTCCTTCGGTTTAAGTTTCAATTCTTTCGAAGCCCTAACCGCGAAGCCAAACCCTCTTCGGCATTCCCAAAATGTTGAAATAAGAATATTCACCCATTTCAGAATATCTGAAACTCCTTGACAATAAAACACGTCCCAATTGGCCCTATTCCAAAAAAAGGCGATTTGATAAATCAAAGACCAGTCTAATCTATGAAAATGGTCAGCATCAACCAGCACCTTTACTCCATTTAATTTCTAAGCTGCCATTTCTTCTCCCTACTCTGCCCAGCATTGCTCTTGCTAGACACGGCAACACAACCAGCTGAGTAAATTGGATTTTGACAGCACATACACTGCCGGTGCTGTGCCTCATGAACACGTATAGCTGCAAGCAGGAATTGAAGCCTGACCTGTCAATGCAGCGCAATTAATTGCCCCCATTCATTTCTAATGAGTGATCCCTTCTGCATTTACTTCGTCCCATCACTTCCCAGCCACTGCACGAGCTGTCTAAATCTTCCCCTGCTCAGGCACATGGGCTTTGACTTCAATCCTCTCCCTCTAGTCCATCTCTATTACTCCACAGCACCGAATAACTACATCTCTGTGTCTCATTAACTCCTTCCCTCCTCCTTTAATTATCCCGTGCGCCGAGTACTCCTTTCTCCTCAATCCCTGCTCCCATTTCTTCCTCCTGGAACAACCACTGAGCTGCTCAATCCTCTTTTCTACCCGAGCTCTTTCTTGTGCCCAGCATCCTCCCTCTGGTTCCTCAACTGAGCAGCATTGGCACCAGCTCCCCTGCTCCTTCTACAATCTCGAGCTGCCATTGCTGCCGGCCAGAGCATCTCGCTGCTCCAGCACAACGATTCCAGAGCCGCCGGCCGTGATCTCCCTCCTCTCCAAGCTACGGCCGAACTCCTCTTCCCGAACCACTTCTTGTTCCTCCCGAGCTACTCCAAATGCCCGAGCTCAGTTCTTCTCTCCCCAACCCAAGTTCCCATTTCTGCTATGCCCAAGCTCCCCTGCCTCAAGTAAAACCGATGCTATTGCTTCTCCAATCTGATCAAGTCGAGCCATCTCCTCTAGTTTCTTCTCCCCGCTGCTCACCGGCACCACGCCCACCAGAAGCGCCATCGCCGATGAGCCCCATTGCCGCCGGTCCCCACCGCCTTGGCCCATGCGCCGCTCCGCGCCCTGCCTCCTCCGGCCGCTGCTCCGGAGCCTCGGTGAGCCCCGGCCCCAGCCAACGGCGCCACCGCGCCGCCGAGACACAGCACCAGTGACGCCTCCGCTCCAGCCGACGGCGCCGCTCTCTCCCTTCCTCGCCGGACGGTGCCCCGCTGCTACCACCGGGTTAGTTGCCGCCGGCCCGCGCGCCGCCCTTCCCTCGCCGCTGCTCTTCACCGCTCAAGCCGAGCTCCGCCGCCGGAGAGCTCTAGATCCGCGCAGCCCTCGCCACCGCCGGTCCGGCGAGCCCGCCGGAGCACCTCCACCGCACCGCCCTTGCCGCTGACCCGGAGCTAGCACCCCATCAGTCGCCTTCAGCACCAGCCCGGGCCACGCGCCTCCTCGCCGCGCCTCCATCCAACCGTCCTGAGCCGACCAAGCTCCTGCCGCTCCTTCCCCGTTCTTGCCGGGCTCTCCCTTCCGTCGGTTTCCTTCTAACCAAGCTTCATCTCTTCCCAAGTCCCCCACCTGGACTCTCTCCTTGCTCTGGTGCCCGACATCTGCCGGAACCCGGCGACCTTTGTCTAGCAGATGGACTGGTCGGTGTAGTTCCAAGCACCACACCAGTGCCGCCGCCGGTCTTTTGCCCCTCCCCGCTAATTAATCCCTTACCCTGCTCTGTTCTGAGACAACGGCAGGGAAAGCCAATTAAGCTGGGCCAAAACACTTCGATCAACTCAGGTTGCCCTCTTCCCTTCTATACCTTTTCTCTTAATCCTTTTCCAGTAGCAGCCTTCTCTCTTCGGTTGGGATTAGCCCTAACTAACAGCACGTGCTAATACCGCTTAAACCAAGACCTGCTGTTAATCGAGTTCTTGAGCCGACTTCAACGGTACAGAGTTCCTAAAAATGTTATCTACCCTTTTGTCCAAACACCATAAAAATTGACACCATAAAATGTTAAATGAATGTATCAGAGAAGAATAGGATTAGGACTATTAGGGGTATCTGTACAAATAACTAGTCTGAAGTTTAAATATATTCTCATTAGTATCACCAGATGACCCTGGGTATATATGTGACATATTGGGGTCAGCGAACAAATTTATACCGAACCCTTGATGTTGGGAACCATAAGGAATACAGGTTTCCCTTCTATTGAACCAAAGGTCTTAAAATGCCATATATAAGTTTTCTCCGTATTACTAAAAAGGTCGAGGACCTTAACCCCACTGGATGTTAAACTACAAGATGTCAGGGACATTTAGGTGCTAACAAGTTCTTAGACCACAAGGAGTTCCAATAATTTTAAGGACCTTAAGTCATCCATTGCACCCCTTTTTCCTTTCCGCGGCAACCTCTTTCTCTGCCGCGGCAGCGCATTACCGTGGCAACGCCCCGCCGCGGCAGCCTCTCCCTTACTGCGGCAGTGCCGCGGCAGCCCCGCACTGCTGTTTTCTCTGTCGTGGCAACCTGTGGCAACTGCCGCTGCCGCCTCGCTCTGCCGTGGCAACCCGCGGCAACTCGTTCCCCGCCGCGGCAGCACCGCGGCAAGCCATTCCCTGCCGCGACAAGCCAGTTCCCCGCCGCGGCAAGCTATGCCCCTGCCATGGCAGCGCCGTGGCAGCCTCTTACCCGCCGCGGCAACTGCCGTTCATTCTCCCCTGCCACGGCAAGCCTCTACCATCGCCGCATTGTTCCTACCGCAGCAAAAACCTTGTCACGGCTGCCTAGCTCCTGCCGTGTCAAACCATCGTCGCCTGCCACCTTGCTCCTGCCGCGGCAGCGAGCCAACTCCGCACCCCTTTTCATCTCCTGTAGCTCCTTCAAATCAAATAGCTGGTCAAGCGTTATGATTTCATGTGTTGAAGTTTCTGATTCAATGTTATTTGGCTCTTCCCCGCAAAGTTGATTTATTCGTCGTTCTCCCAACGTGTAGACACCGACGTTAAGAGTACCGCGCAAGGGATTCGAACGATTGTCACACCAAGTTCAAGATCAAGCTCCGGCCAATTGCCAGGCAAGCATTCCCGCTCTGACCATATTGAATCCCATAATTGTGAACATTAAGTATTTTGTTTGCAAACCTGCATGCTATGTTGATATCAGCGTTATTTTATGCTAGCGTAGTTATGCCGAGTAATTGCATATGCTGTAGGTTTTGAAATCCAATCCTTGTAGCCCTAAGAATATTTAGTCGGTTGATATTCGGCCGACCAACTAGGTAGGAATATAGGCTTTAGCCTTGCTTACCCATGCTGTAGTAAAAACTAAGTTTTAACGATACGATGGGTTTGGGATCAAAACCCTCGGTTTGTTATACATTCCGAGGGAATCTTTTAAAATGAAAGGCTTGCTAAAATCCCAAATGAAAGTGATGGAGGATTGGGATTCGGGCAGGAATGCTAAGGGAGTTTGGAGGTGGTAGAGTAGCCGGTCGCTACATGAGAAATGAAATGGTCGGGTAGCCGGTTGCTACCTGAGGAAATGGTTGGATATGGAGTCCTGCTCGAATCAGTTAAGGACTGAGCCTAAGTGCCGCTGAACCAGTTCCCCTACCGTACGTCCACATGTCCTTTATGGGAAGGACTTGACTCGGTAACCCGCCTAATACTAGGGTTTGGACCCGTAGGAAGTAAGAAGAATGTGCTAGGTAGGACGTTGGGCCCCTAGAGAATTCCCATGGCGCTATTTGGGTCAAGATTCTTAGATAGTGAGCCCCAGGCGCGGGTGAGGATTCGACACAAAGATGAGCGTTTCTCCGAGTTGTGGTGTCAGGTTGCTTGAACACAATCAGAGTTAGGGTAAGTCTCATTTAGCGGGTCCGACTCTAGTGTGAAAGCAGGCGAAAGGTCTCGTTGTAATAGCCCTGTCAGTACACGGCACGCAGTGTGCCCAGGGTGACTTACATCTTGTGGGTAAAGCCGTACCACCTCTGCAGAGGGTTAAAATCTATTCGAATAGCCGCGTCCTCGGTCATGGACATGAACTGGTAAGGCCACACACTGGTTAGACTGAGTTTTGTTTGTGAAAGCTGAGGAATGGGATTAAGGACGTGGGCATGACGTGTCCACAGTGAACAGTTTGAGCTACAATCTGGTAGCGAGGAACTGCAGAAGAGAAAACCTAGCCCGGGCAGCGAGGCAGTAGCGCGGGTAGGTTGTAAGGACTGTTCGAGGCGGTAGACGGAGCTACCGACCTCTAGTAACGACTGTTTTGCTGATTTATCCAGCACCGGTCGCTGTCTCGACAGGGACAAATTTTTAGATTTTGAAAATGCTCTTGAATCTACTATTCTGTATTTCGAATAAGAACTTACATTTCCGCACAACTTGCAACTTAGGTTAGAGCTATCCCTTGATCTATCCCCTGCATGAAATATTGCCGTATATTTCCTCCCGTGGGAATAGCTTGCGAGTACATTCAATGTACTCACCTGGCTTGTTGATTTGGCCAGACGAAGGAGACATCAATTTTGAAGATACGTATATGAACGCGAAAGCTAGGGCGTAACCCCCAGTCAGTTGCCTGTCGGGTATGGCATACTGATGGGCCACCTCACCGTTGAATTCCGCTGCAGATTTATAGCCGTTGGGCTACAGGTATCAGATTATCGACCTTAACGGTCTATTTATTTGTTTACGCATGTATGACAATGATATACAGGTTAACTCGTGTGTATCGGCTACTGATCCAGGGACCGATACAGTGATCACGAGGGAGTATCCGGCTTAAAAACTGGGTACGCCACAGTTGGCATGTCCCAGCGCCGATCCATTCTATCCATTCCGTGATGTGATCCATAATTCCTAGTTGCAATTAGATCATATCATCGATATTGGTCAGTGACTGCAGCTAGCTTGATGATCTAAGAGAAATTGCACTTTGAGAAATTCTTCATCCAATTCAGGTACAAATACCAAAATGAAATCTAGAATGCGAGCGCATACGAGAGATACAAGCAATTCTAGAAAATACATTGAGTGACATTAAGACTGGGCAGGTTCCAAGCCCTCACATTGATTAGCAATTCCATCACGTTGGATGCAAAATGGAGGGCTAGGATCGACGCAGGTAGGAGCACATGCGCCGCTCGTGGACTGGGTGTCGCACCGTGGTTGGGCATCTGCTCCGCGAGCAAAATCAATGCCTTGTGTTTCACTTCGACCCTTACGCTCTCCTCACCTGCTCCCTCGCATCAGGCACCCCTCTCCTCTCTCACGACGGGTGAACCCTAGGTCACCGCCGCCGACGTCCCCTTGCGTTCTAGGGTTGAAGCCCCTCCCTCATCCCAATCATCCCTCATCACCGGCCCGTGGTTTGTCCACACCCTCCCGCAAAATCCTAGCAAGAAGTGAGGCGATGGTGACAGCGATCCGGCTACTAGCATCGTGATGGAGATTGGCAAGAGGGACGTGGAGGTTGGAGGTGAGCATGACTGGACAAGAAGGTTGTGCAAGACTTGTGCCGTCGCATCACCCAAAAGCCCGCCTTAGCGGCGATGGCACACACGCACCTTCTTCACGTGCATGGAAGCAAGGTGAGTGCTCGTCTAAGCGAGGAGGAGATGGGGCCATAGCGCGCTTCTGCTCTGCTCTGTTCAATTATAGGTTTGACCTCTATCTACTCCCGGGTCCAAATGATCCTTGGAATGCATGGTTCCATCTTTTAAAAAAAATTCAATTAACTCCTTCAAAATATGTAAATTTCTATTGTAAAAAAACACATGTTATTATTCTTGATCTAAGAATATCTTGATGTATACCATGCACTCATACAGGGTCACTTTTTGCGAGTAGTCAATACTATTAAGAGTAGAAAAGCAATAGCATTTGGACACAAGAATGAGAGATCAAGAGTATTCATTTCATTAATCATTGATGCTTATATATAATGCCAAGGGATGGCAGTTGGAGAGGATGGATAAGACTTCTCTTGGAAGAGTCACATTCCTTAGAAGAGTGATGTCTCTTAGAAGACATTAGCAATAACCAATGGTAGTTATGGGGGAATTTGATCACATGGTCATTATGTGTTGTAACACTCCCCCTTGATCAAATTTCTTCATCCATATAGTGCATCGAAAAAACTCTTCTAAAAACCCTGTGGGAAAAATATGAGGAGAAATGTAATGATTATATGCCATGGAAAGCTCCTTTAAAACCCAGTGGAAAAAATAAGGAGAAAATGACATGACTTATACAAATTCTTAATATTGCCTCATTAAAATCTTTTATGAGAAACCAGATTGAAAAAAACTCATAAAGGAAAAGAGTATAATATATGATCTAGATCATTAATAAGTTATATCTTAGGAATTTACTCCCCCTGAACCTTGCAAATCTTGAATTCGTCTCATACCAATTCTACGAACATATTTCTGGAGTGTAAATGTTGGTATGGAATTTGTGAATAAATCTGCTAGATTTTCACAAGATTTTGTTTGCAAGATTTTTATTTCTAATTCCGTCTTTAGATGATTATTTATCTTTTGTATGTCTTATCTAGTTCTAATGATATTGAGATCATACACTGACATGATACAAAATCCATTCGAGGATTTCTTTATGAACATACATGGGCAATCATCATTATTTGAGTAACCCTTCTGAAGAAAGAATTCACCCAATCAGGTTATACCACATTCTTCTTGATTGTTTTAAACCATAGAGTGACTTTTGAAGTTTTTACACAATATATGTTGTGATTTACTTTTGGATTCGGAATTTTAAGTCCTTCAGGAACTTTTATATAGATCTCTGAATCTAGTGACCCATATGAGTATGTAATCACTATATCAAATTCCTTTGTTTTGTCAATAATATTGAATATTGGAACTTTATTCCACTTAGGAAAGTATGTCTCATCGTAATCGTTGTCGGGTCTCTGCATGAACCCTTGTGCTACAAACTTTGCTTTATCTCACCACCACATTGTTTTCGTTTCTTTCGAATGAGAAACTCATATTGCTCCCATAGGGAAGACATTTGAGGAGAAGTTATTACTGAGGTAAATACCTCTCTTTTCTTGAGCGAGAGTAATTCTTCCTCAATTGCCACCTTCTATTTGAACCAATTTGAGCACTGATGCACTATGTCTAGGATTTTGGTTCTTGATCCAGTTGAAGGTTTTTTTGGCAATCTTGGAGGAGAATTAGATGTTGACAATAATTGTAGTCTTTATATTGTATGATTCTCCTGAATCGATATGATTTGTGGAAACTTGATTTATGCCTTCTAACTCCTTGTGATTTCCTACAACAATCGAGTCAAGGTGTTCCGATGTCCCAGCACCTAAATTTGCGCGCACATTTGTGTTGGGCTCTGGATTTTGAGCATCTGTTAGGTGCCTTCAACTTGAGGTTGTATTTCATTTACTAATTGAGGAATTGAGTTCCTTTGTTTCCACGCACACGTTTGAGAAGCAGTATCCTATGCGACTAGATTTCATCCCCACTTGTTCTCATTAGGGAGATGAGTGGTTTTATTACATACCTCCACTCTTTCTGGTACATTCACTGCACAGATATGTGATGACACCTTTGTGATCAGTAAATTAATCTACCAGATTATTTGCAGTGTGTTGTAAATTTATGATTCTTTGAATTTCTTATTCAGATTCTTTAGTACATGGATTAAGGCCTGAATGCTTGTGACATTCCAATTTATTTCCTGGCACTCTATGTGGTACAAATCTCCCCCTAATGCTGAAAAATTGTCCTCATTGAAAATATAATCAGCGTACTAGGCAGGGAATAAGTCCCCCTATTAGGGACTCGAGGTATTTTATGATTGATGGAGAGTTATACCTCGCATAGATCACTAATTGTTGGTGAGGCCCATTGATGTATGCTAGGTTGGTGATATCGGTACGTATATAGCGTAACCAAATTTTCGTAGATGGGAAATACTTGGTTGATGCCTGATTTTCATGTAGTAACTATAACGGGGAAGTCGTATGATATGCAGTCGAACAAATTTGGATTAATTATGAGGTATGTAAGCCCGCATGTCCCCAACAAATGTTGGCGAATTATAATTCTGTAGAATTGGTCATGCATTAGTTTGGCTCTCTTGATAAGATGCTAGATCTTGCTCAATATATATATTAGGTATTAAATGCTTCCAAATTGATGCCCAAAACCAAATAGTGATTCAATGCCTATGAAGTATATTCGGTGGCATTAACCATTAAAATAGAATTTATCTTGTGTTCAGGATAACTTGCTCTTAATTTCATAATTTGAGCAATAAGTTTGGTAAGGAAATGACTCCTTGTGGATGGGAGAAACACAAAGGACCATTTATATGTATATGCATCGATGAGCACCATAAAGTATCTAAATGGCCCAAATGGTGGTTGATCAGACCAGAAATATCCTACTGAATACGGACAAGAAAATTGAGGGGATCATTTTTAATTTGAGGGTGAGAAGGCCTCAAAATTAATTTCCTTGTGGCACATGTGGTGCACACAAAATCTAATGATTTTCGAAATATTGCAACTTCACAAGTTGTGACCAACAGAATTGACAATAATTATTTCATCATCCCTAAAGCAGGGTGACCAAGGCGATCATGTTGAACCTTGAATTTATCAAGATTTAAAAAAATTATCTTGTACTCAACATGTTATTCTAGTTTGATGTATGTATAGTACAGTCCAGAGATTGTCTTTCAAAAATTCTATATAGAGTAAGATAAAATATAGTATGAATTAAACTCATGTAGAATATATACATCATATATATATATTAAATGTTATATCTGAGGTACATAATACAATAAAATAAAGAACAATATGGTACGTCTTGAGGTACAATATAGGCTAATGACATTATGTAGGAATAATAAGGAGACCAATTGAAGTCTCCAAATACGTGTTGGGAATTGAATTCCATGTTGTCGACATCCATGAGGTCATCATCATTTTGATGGGATTGATCTTGGTTCTCCTTCTGAGTAAGATTCTAAGAACATCCCCCCTCCAGAGTGTTGTTTGGTTGCTCATTGAAGTGAGCTTCAAATTTGTCCCCTTGAACTCGCTTGTCTTTTCCAATGAATTGAAGATACAATTCAACCAAGTGCTTCGGAGTTCGGCATTCTTTAGTACAGTAATTCATACACCCACACCTTTGACAAACTTGAGTTGTCTTTAGTATCATTCTTCCGAAAACGATATTTGCCCTTATCAGCTTGTTGTTTTGATGCTTGTCATTTTGCTTCCACTTTCCTTTGAAATACCTATGGTTCCTCTTGCGACCACGAGATTTGTACTGAGTGTTGGCATGGACTTCAGGGAGTGGCATAGTGCCCGTTGGTGATTTTGATGAATCTTCATGAGGAGCTTATCATGCTTTTATGCCTGAAGTAGGGTATTGTCGATGTTTGGTAAACCCCGATCTTATGGTATTCATGATTAATAGAGTGAAGGGGTAGGGGACACCCTTGGGCCTTATCAAACCATGCCAAGAAACAATAGAACAAGGATTTTAGACAAGTTCGGGCCTCCCAGAGGATAACAACCCTACGTCCTATGTGTTTATATTGATCCTAGAAATAGAGTACAAGAGAAAAAGATGGGGCTAGCCTAGATGGGATCTACAACTAGTCGGGAGTCTCCTTGCGCTAATCTTCTAGGGCTTGTTGCCTTTGGGCTTGTCTATCTAATCACACCTCCTCCTCTCCGCAGGGTCTTCTGATTCCTTTTATAGAGGGTACCACATACCGAGTACGAAGTCATCTCCGACTAGGACTTGAATCATCCTTAAACGTAGGGATTGACTTCCTTGTTTAAGAGGTATCCGACTTCCTGCGGATAGTTTCCTTATCTCCTGGAGTCCCTCACGAGTACGTCAGCTGCTCCGGGTATCAAGGGTATTTGTATACGGATACTGTCTTCATATACAGTAGAGTTGTACTACTCATCGTCAAGTATAGATTAACTCAGAATATTTGGTGTACTTTTGTTGACGGTACTGTTGTTGCAATATCCTCATAGAAGGATGGAAAGTGCATAAGGTCCTTTCGATCAGATCTGCATCTGAAATGGCCTTGTCATAGAATCTCAACTTGGAAAAGTTGATCTTGTGAACAGCTGAATTGTAGGCCGCCACCGACTTGAAGTCCTGAAAACAAATGTTTGACCATTCGCATTGTGCTTGGGCAACATGGCAACTCTTTGTTGATCGTAACGCTCCTTGAGGGAGGTCCATAGAGCTAATGGGTCTTCCTCTATCAAATATTCAATCTTGAGGTCTGGATGGAGGTGATGCCGAATAAAATGCAAAGTAGCATATTTTTCCATTTCTAGGACTTCTGAGGCATCGTCTTGAGGTGGAATAATGGCAATGCCAAGGCCACGACCTAATAAATTGATTTTGATGTCCATGGCCCATGTTAAATAATTGCTCCCATCTAGGGCGAGTTCAATGAATTCCTTTTTGGAAATGTCAGTCACGTCCTGTATGAACTGAACATGCTTTTATTAATTTACTATGAGAGTAAATTAAATTGATGATGCTAAATTTGCACGAAATTTTTAGTTCAAGATGATTGTTTCACGACCATAAATGTAGATCTTCAATACATAACATGCGACATAATCCTTACTAATATTTTGAACGTCATTCCTAATGGAATGGGTGATGCTATAGTCACAGCCAAAAATATAGTCTATTTCCTATTTTAATTTTGGTTAGGCACATTGAAGGTAATCACCGCAAAGTGGTGTAGACCTCGCAATAATGGGCGAATAAATTGTTGCTATGAACATGGAATCCGTTGCGATGAACGGGCGATAATACAATCGTAACCAATGACATAGACTCCATTACCTTATGCGTTGCCAAAAATAATAGAAGATAATCACAAGAATATGCTCAATTCTGCATAATTTTCTACAAATTATTCAAGCAAATATGAGGCCTAAATAATAAATATAAGCAGAAAATATTATATTTGCAATTTATAATTCTGAAAGAAAATAATTGCAAATATAAGTAAAAATATATAATAAAACTATATTTTATTAAGGTATTATGGAGGTAATATAGAAAATGCAAACATACGTATTCAGATATGCAATATAATAAAAACTCAAGGACCTAAAAGTACTTTTCTAGCCATTAATTCAACTGATGCGGAAAAAGATGTAAATATAGAGAACCTGAGAGTTTTATTTGCAAATGTACGGGTCCAAGGGAATTTTTTCTGCTGATGCAAAAAGGCTCAGATTGGCCTTCCGGTCGGCCCATCTAAGTCGCTGGGTGGCCTTCTAGGCCCGTTAGGCCCATTCGGGGCCCTCCCCGTGGGTATAAGAGCCAGATGGTTAGGGTTCCTCCTAACCGCCGCCGCCGGGTGTGGGGTGGGGAGCCGCTACCAGTTTGGGCTATCGAAGGAGCTGCACAGGCCGCGCCGGCACCGGTTGGAGAGGACCCGCTGAAGGGTGGGCTGCCGCTAAGAAGACCATTACTACGGGTGGAGGTGGCACTGGGACCAACTGCGCTGCCTGGCTGGTGAGGGAGGGCGGAGTCGAGGCACACGGCTCGCCTGAGGACGGCCGCCGGCGAGGAAGCCGGAGGGCTCGTGCCTGGGGGATCCCGCTAGAGGGCTCGTGCCTGGGGGGCCGTGCTGGAAGGCTCAGGCCAGAGGAAACGGACGTCGGGCCGTGTCGCCACTTGGCATGGGTGTTGCCACAGCCCGTGCTGCTCCTTCCAAGAGGGTTCTGCCGCCGCGGGTGCCTTCGGCCGGGTTGCACCAGTGCGGGGGGTTAGGCTACCGGAGGGTGCCAGCGGTGGGCACCGCCACCAGGGCCGTGGACGCTGCCATGCATGGCTAAGGCGATGTCTGTAATACCCAATTGTAACGGAATAGATATTTGCTCCGCATTCATGCATACATGGCATCATCACCACCCACACCTTATTTAAACTTAGTTGTATATCCACTTCACTTTATAGAATATGTTAATATCTCATCCTCGGTGGATATGTTAACAAACACCAATCAACTTATTCGAAGTATCGGACTTCGATAGTAACGTTAACAAGTGGTGGGGCCAGTGACCCCCGTCGATGGATTCCCCTACTACCCTTCTCCCTCCTAAACCCCCTTCTTTCCTAAAAGTTTTTCCCCAAAAACCCACATGGAATAACGACTCAATTGAAGAGGACCGAGCCCAAACCCTAAGTGTCGAGAATTAGGGTTAGGAGATACGGCAAGCAATTGTGGACAAAAGTTCACCAAAACTTGGAAATACCCTCGGATATTCGAATGATAGCCCCCTGCCAAATTTCTAGATTTTTGAAATAGCTGAAACCTGGTTTCCACTCAAAACCCTAAATCGGACCCTAATTCAAATTTGAACTAGAGACTAGGTCAAATCTTATCCAAATTGGTTCAAATTCTCACAGTAGCTCAACAATAATATTTTGAACCCCCTGTAAAAATTTCAGGATATTTGGAGATCAATTGACACATAAAATAATGAAGGGAGTAACACTGATTAAAAGAAAAACAAAAAGAAAAAAAACCAAAACCCTAGCTACTCGGGCCGACAGCCCACCCGGCCGGCCCACCAAAGCAGCCTGCTCCACCCCGCCGCCCGAACCCGCCTTCCCTCCTCCTCCTTTCCGCTTCCCCTCTGCAGGAGACGCCCCGAGCCCTGTGCGCCTTTCCCCCTCACCCGACGCGCGACCCCGCCTGTCAGGGCGCGTCGGCCATGTCTCCGGCGCCGGTTTGCCGCCGTGGGCGGTGCCCCCGCCCCTGTCCGAGCGCCGCCGCCCCATAAATATGCCCTCCCGACCGGCCATCCTCCCCTCCTCCATTTCCGCTAACCCTAGCTCCCGGTTCCCCTTCTCCCGAGCCCAATTTCTCACCGGCGCCGCCAGCTCCCTTACCTCCGGTGAGAAATTCCACTCCCTCCGGTAAGTCCCGATCCCCTACTTCCTCTCCCCGAGCTCATGCGCAGCCTTCCTCACCTCCTCCACTCTTCTTCCTCGCAGAGCAGTGCCCGAAAGCTCGCCGCAACCTCCCTCTTCTCCGAGTGCGGTCACAACTCCGGCGAGCTCGGAAAGCTTCCCCCGGTCCCCCTCTTCTCCCATTTTCTTGCTCCTGAGGATCTTCTTCTACTCCCTAACCCCTCGGCATCTCCCCCTTTTCAGATCTGAGCTCGGAGCTCTCTCCCCGTCGACGACCGAAGCACTCCGCCGCCTCCCACCGTCGCCAGCTCGCCCCTGACCTTCCCCGTCCCCTAGCTCGTGCGTATTGCACTCCCGGTGAGCACCCGGTGCTTTTGCACCCCTCCCCGAGCCCGGCCATGCCCTGTGGCTCACTCCGGTGAGCCTCCGGCGAAGCACCGCCGTCTGAGCTCGCCACCGGTCTTGGTACAGAAGAGAGAGAAGGGCGGGTGCGGGTGAGAGAGTGAGAAAAGAGAGAGAGAAGAGACCGCGTGGCCCCTTCTGATTGGGCCACAGGTACTCGGTCGGTACCACATGTCATTGGGGTGGGTTTATGAGTTGAAGAATTGGGGTGGACTGAGGTAGGGTGTGCGTAGGATTTTAGGTCTGGTCGGGGTAGGCTTCGGGCGTACCTAGCAATTAGGGTTAGGGTTTGTTTAGGGCAGATTTTGTGCTGAATTTCAAACACTCATATCTTTTGAACCACAACTCCAAATTTGATGAATTTTATATTGTTGGAAAGCTTATGAAAATCTCTACAATATGGCTGAATCAAAAATTAATTTTGAGCACATGAACAAGGTGGTACTGAGGGTAGAGTTTTAGCCTCCGTCGAGGGTCGATAAACCCTAACTTCGCAACGGTAGCTCCGATTACGACAAGCCGTATAGTTTTGGAAACCTTGAGGGATTTCCTAGGACTTGGAACCATTAGATTTCCAGTAACAACACATGCCCGATGGACCCTTGTAGGGTGTGAGTCGTAGTCCCCTTTTATCATCGACGTCACCGATAAACCCTAGCTCGGTGACTGTAGCCCCAAACCGCACGATTCCAACTACCCTAGTCTTGTTTTCCAGTACACCTTCATATGATCGATATTGTAGGCCGTGACTATCCTTGGTGACTAGTAACATGCAAACCCTAACCCTGCATAAAATGACATGCATGTAGAATTAGGGTTTTTCACACGGTTTCTACTAATAGTTCTAGGCCATTCGACTACTCTAGGATTCAAACCTCCTCCAGTCACTTTAGTAATGCACATCTAGCATGGCACCTCATGCATACATGCCGAACTCATATTTCTTCATCGTTTCTTTTCCGGTTCTTCGTATTGCTTATAAAAGAATCTGAAGAGGAAGACCACCAGGCTTACAGCTCTCCGCAAGACCAGGAACAACCTGAATCAGGCAAGCAGAGCTTGTTGCATCTTTACCTTCCGTACTCTTGTGTATGCCCTTGTTATATGTGCTATGTGTATGAATGTTTATCTGTGAATCGTCGCAAGTTGCGTACACTAGCATGTGTAGGATGTGTCTTACCTCGAGAACATCTAATGGCTCTTCAACTAAATTGTTAAGTGAGTTGGGAGAGCCGAGGGCGTGCACAATGGGTACGGTTGGTGTTTATTGACGAGTGATGGCGACCCAGGTGTAAGTAGAGTTTTGTCGCCACACCAACCCTATCTTCAGCGTGTCACCATCCCTTATCACACGTGAACGCTAGCGAGAACCAACACTGAGGATAGTTGGGATAAGCCTCCATGCACTTTGGAGGCTAGCTACCTCCAAACTGTTATGCACTCACTATGCCTGCAGGGGTTGGGTTGTCGGTAGTGGTTCGAGAGATTAAAATGAACAAGTATGGATTGGATCAACTTGGATTTGATTTAGGGGCTGCCCTACTTGGATTTGGATGATGGTTAATGGATTGATTTGGATGAGACTCATGGGCTGCCCCCAATGGATTTGGATTTGATGACTTGATCTCGTGGTAAATTGGTTGTGATATGTTGTGTCTTGAGTTAAACTGTTAGTTAGTCTGTCTTTACTTCACCTTATTAATGTTATGTTCTTACCTTGTATATTGTTACTCTAAGAAACATTCATGTTTAATTGTTGTTGTACTAGTATGAGTAGGACATTTAATCAAGCACGAATAAGTCTTGCGAGTACGTTCGTACTCACCTAGGTTATTCCTAGAGCTTGCAAGTGAGCCGGTGGTCGAAGATTATTTTGATGATGCCTGAACTTGTGTTTCCTCGGTAGTGTTCGACCCATGGGATGGGTTGTAGCTTTTGTTCAGTGGTCATCGTGCCGCTGTGGGACTCATTTACTGTTCTTCCGCTGTCGTTTATTTACTCCGTACTCGGATATGATTTCGGATATGTCCGACTAATGTAATATGTTGTCCCATCGTGGACTGTTAGTAGTAATATCATATTGTAGAGCTTTGTGATGATAGCCGAGTTGTTAAACCAGGCTGTCCCTGCACAATGTGTGAATGTTATGAAGTGTACGGGTATGCCGTGAAGAGTCGAAGCCGTACCTTGTTCTACTAAGTCGAGCAAGCGTTGGTTGAGTGACCCGCTGGCTGAGATGCTGTGCCGGCCAGGCAGGGTGTGGGCGTGTTCTACCGGGCTTTCGAGCGACCCACTAGCCTCCGAGCTAGGTTAGGGTGTGGGTAGAACTGCCGGGCTCCTCCGACCTTGTTTGTCGTGGTAGGATTCGGGAACGACTCGGAACCTTCACCGGGTCATGGAATCGTATGTGGTTCTGGGAAGATTGGTCGCTTCCGGCCGGCTCGCACGTGGCGGGTGTCGGATCGTTCCGCTTTGGTGCGTACGGCGCAGGTACCATGCCACCGGGCTGACGAGTCCTTCGGTCCTTGGCGACTTCGCGTTCCCTTAATCATATGCAATTCCGGGTCCGTGACAATGTCACCGCTTGGTGTTGCCGTTGGAGGAGGTGAAGAGAACACCGGGAAAGGGTGGGAAGGGGTCGTCGGCCACCGCCCATGGGAGCAGGATCGCACCGGACGCCGCTGTTGGAGCCGCTCGGGTGCCGCTGCCGCCGTGGCATTTAGGCCCCTGGAGGGCGTGGGTGTCACACCGCCAACCCAAGTGGTGGTTTGAGGTGGCCGCTGAAGGGCGCACTGCTGGAGGGCTCACGTGGGGTTGCACTGCCGGAGGGCGTGCACGCTGCGGCGGTGACGACGAACATGGCGGGGATGACGACAGGGCTGTCGTGGTGGATAAGGTGGCGGAGGAAGGAGAGAAGTGACGGCCACATCTATCATCGCTAAATAGTTAGAATTCTTTGACTCACAGCTTTGGCCATTGTTCTAACCTTTTCTCCCTGTTTGCCGGAGTGATTTGAGTTCACTGTAATTCGCGGGAGTGTTGAAAGAGCATCTAGGCCCCTAAATGGTTTTGATGGTTAATGGCAACCTAAACTAGAATCCAATGTTTACAATGAGTGTAAGCAAGATGAGTAGGTTCCAGGAAGAGAATTCATCCAGGAAAGGATGACCACCCAAAAGTACAAAGGTGGTTTCCAGGACAAGGAGATAGCTGCGCTAGGCAGCTGTGCCATAGCTGTGAAGAAGCCAGTGTTGTGCAAGGAGTTGCAAGCAAGGTGATGGTGGCTTGATGCGTCAAGGGCCGTGACTACAATTGGTGGAAGCTGAAGCCTAGGTTTGCTAGTTTTCTTGAGTCCTTAGGAAACACCTGTACTATCAAGAGAGATGAAGTAGCAATGATTTTTTGGATGTTCTTTTGCTCAATGCTCAGAGTGTTGGACAGTGGCACTCATGCTTTGAGGTCAATGGCCCTGTAACAACAGTTTTGTACAAGTGTGAAACTGGGTTGTGCTAGCACACTGCTGTGCTAGTTGCCTAAAACCCTAGAGCCAAAGTTACCTATGTGGCACAGCTATGTCACAGGTGAACAACCGCTCTATGACTCAGATACATCTCTGTGCCAGGGGAGAGCTTGTAAATGCTAAGGGAACTGTACTGCAATAGTTTGTCTGCCGAGTCAGAAGACTGTTGGAGGTTCTCTCCTAAGTAGGCATCAGAGTTAATGTGTGCGATGAGGGCATGTAATGTGCCAAGACCGAGCTGAGTAGTGAGGCTACGTCAGTTAGGGTTTCACCTGTGTCAGCCCCCGGTGACACATGTGTCGGTCTGCCTGAGCCAGTTACCGTTGTGCGTTGTGATTAGCTGTGTCACCGGTGCCTGTCACCGGTGACTCACTTAATTCTACGTGGCATGAGTGTAATGGTCAGGTGCCTGTGGACTTTATGTATAGAGGACCAGGGGAGGTCTCAGACCTCAACCTTTGCCAAACCTCTGCAATCCATTTTGATCGTTGCAAACCTCTTTTCTCCTGAACAGAAGGAAACCTTCCTAAATCTTAGTTCAAGTGAGAGTTAGAGCTTTGAGCAGAGAGCACTGGTTCCTCCAAGAGTTATTGTTGCAGATTCTTTCTTGGAGTGTCTACTCCTAGACGGGTGTAGGAGTTGCTGTGACCACCCAAGCTTATGTGGGCTGGTACAGTAGTTTGTGAAGGTGATCTGAGGTCTACCTGCTACAAGGCGAAAGGACTTCCACAAGCAAGAGAAAGAGACCTGAAAACTCAGGTACTCAGAGAACAAGCATGATTCAGTGCTGGCGATCTCTTCGGAGTAGCCTCTCCAACGGAGACGTACCATCTCTGAAAAGAGAGGGAACTTCGGTGAAAAATCCCTTGTCTACCTGAGTACTTTACATTCAGTACTTACTTGCTCATCTGATTTGCATGCTTGTGTGATTCACTGTCATATACAATCCAGTTGTAATCCTTTCTCATTGCCTGTGTTAATCTAGCTGTGTCACAGTTGTTTTATTGCTTGTCACATATCTGTGCCAGTTACCTGTTACACAGCTATCTGTCATATACATCTGTTTAGGGCTTTCTATTTACCTGTGTTATCCACCTGTATGACAGCTGTGTGTTAATTTGCATATCAAATACTGTCTGAGTAGTTGACATGTCTCACAGCTAGCTCAACCCTTCAACCTGTTAAGCCTTAATCTTGATAAAGTGAAGTAATTGTTTAAAATTGGTTAGCCTCCTATTCATCTCTAGTCTCGAGCGTGCTGATGACGTTTTAAGAGTAGAAAAGCGATAGCATTTGGACACAAGAATGAAAGGTCAAGAGTATTCATTTCATTAATCATTAATGCATATATACAATGCCAAGGAATGACAGTTGAAGAGGATAGATAAGACATTTCTTGGAAGAGTCACATTTCTTAGAAGAGGCATGACTCTTAGAAGAGACATTAACAACCATTAACGTGTTGATGACGTGTTAAGAGTAGAAATGGTAGTTATGGAGAAATTTGATCATATGGTCATTATATGTTGTAACAAGTCATATGACTTGTTACGGCCATCATCGAGTGAAGTAGACGAAGAAGTTGAGCACGAGTACGTATTATCCAACTAAAACTGAATATTTTTAAAATATTATTTGTATTCCCATAAATGACAGAAGTACAATACGAAATGGAGAAGTTTCAAAAATACGGCTTGGTCGGTTGCCCATTTGCCAAAAACGACCAATCGGTGTTCCAAAAGCCGAGAAGGACTAAATCGGCTGACAGTCGGCCGAAAAGACCAAGCCGGCAGCCCACTGGCTGACTTGGGCCAGCTGATTCTGGCGCCACGAGCAAGTCGGCCAGCCAGTGGCTGACATGCCACTAATCGGCCTGCTAGTGGCCGACATGGCGCTAATCGGCCTGCCAGTGGCCGACTTGACCCCAATCGGCCGGCCAGTAGCTGACTTGCCCCCCTCCCCGTGAGGCTTGTCAGAACTCGGCCAATGACAGCCGATATGCGTCCCAGCTGCTCTATTTATTCACTCTGAGGCCTCTGTCTGCCTCCCACCCACCGACGAACAGAATAGACCAAGCAAGTGGATAGAAAGGAGAGGGGTTAAGGGTTCGGGAGCGAGTGGAGAGAGGACATTAGGGTTTCAGAGGCAAGGCGGAAGAGGGAGGGATCTCAACAGCGGGGCTCGTGTGAGGTAAATATTTGAGTAATTCTTTTTTCGTTTCCTGGATGTAGTAACTATGCCCATATTGCAAAGGAAGAAGTGTATTTTTCACCCCTCAACCATTATCTGAGTGCACATTACACCTCTTAACTTGAAAACCAGAAATGTTTAACCCTTAACTCTTAAAACCGGATAGAATACCCCCTCACACTATCCCTAAGCGGTTTTGAACAGTGAAAAGTGGTTTCAGGTGACGTGGTTGCCACATCACCTCCACGTCATCCAAAATGTTATGAATTTTTTAGAATAATTTTCAAAATCAATTTTTTGTCAGATTTATGATTTTGATTTTTTTAAAAGACATTTAAAAAACTAATTTTTCTTTTGAATTTTCAAAATTAGGGAAAAAATAAATAAATTATTTTGATTTTATTTTGAAATGAAAAGTTATTCTAAAAATTTTGATTTTCTCTCAACTCCCTTTTCCTAAAAAATTTCTAACATTTTGGATGACGTGGAGGTGATGCGGCAGCCATGTCGACGTCATGTCACCTAAAACCACTTTTGACTGGTCAAAACCGCTTAGATATAGTGTAGGGGGTATTCTATCTGGTTTTAAGAATTAAGGGTTAGACATTTCTGGTTTTGAAGTTAAGGCGTGTAATGTGCACTTAGGCAATAGTTGAGGGGTGAAAAATACACTTTTTCCGATTGCAAAATGGTAGGAAATGGCTTCATCCGGTTCAGACGACATGCCGAAGGAGAAGTTGATTGCCAATGTGCCGAACGGAGTCGAGGTTCCCCTCTGCTGGTGCCAAGATCTGTGCAAACTAATGGAATCAAAAGAGATGTCGTACACCTTCGGAAGAAGGTTCTTCATGTGTGCTAACTACGACGAAGAGCCAGCGAAGGTTGCCGTGCGCACACTGTCAAAGGGTAAAACTCGCACACACCGCATTCGTAACACGATGCAATACAATCCTAACACTCATACACTCATTTGCTTGCAGTCTCCACCCACTATATGTGACTACATACAGTGGCTGGACAGTACCTAATCGAAAGAGGATGAAGAACAACTCAAGCGTGAGGTTTATTTTAGGCGAAATTACACTCTGCAACGGATGCACGAGGCAGAGGAGGCGGAGAAGTGAAAGCATTGGCAGGAGGAGCAACGCAAGGAAAAGAAGGAGGTGGAATGTCGAGCTGCGGAGGCACGTGAGGCTGAAAGGGCGAGGAAGCGCGAGACCGCGCGTCGGGCGAGGAAGAAGGAGAGGAAGCTCACGCTCGTCGTATGAGGAAGGGAAAATATCCGAAAGACCCTGAGTAGTTATTACTATGTTCTATTATCTTAGTTGTTCTATTATTAGGTTGTCTGGTTCGGTTTTATGGTTGTATCATGCGAATGTTATCGTACCATCTACCTCATGTGTACTGATAACAATGTATCGTACTCGTACTCTAGATTTCGATAAAATAAACTATGTGTTCCATGAAAAGGTACTACAACTAAGATCCATAAAATCCAAAAGGAGACGGTCCTAACGATTCAAAATAACTACTCATGTTAGTCTCCCTGTCCAGGTCCTACTGGGCCTCCCTGTCCACGTCCTCAACGCAGCACCCTCCGCGGCCTCTTGCGGAGGTCGGAGTACGTTAATTGTCCCAGATGAACAATCATACGGCGGCCTCTACCGTGCAAGGGCTCATCAGGCTGAGGGGCTATAGGCTGGGTGTCCTGCGTTGGTGGCGACGGTGAATACAGAGTAAGAGAACCTCCTCCCGACGCAAAAATGTCGGCGGGGTCGAATTGAGTGCTCAGGAAGTATCGGATGGGCTGTTCGAACCTCCCCCTCCCTGTGACATAGGAACAAAACCTGTGCGAGACAATAGTTCATGATTGTGGGCAAAAAGTAGAATGTATTATGAAAGGAACTAAAATTATGTACCAGATGTTGGAATCATGGACGGAATCTATGTACGTGTGCGTTGAGAGCACGACGGCATGTCCCAACGAAACACCTACCTGACCTCCTGCTGCGGCGCCTGCCAGGATGACCCACCGGCCTGTGAAGGACCTGGGGGACTAGGATACATCACGGATGGCCTTCGAGGGAGGTGTGCTCCACGTCTTCCATGTGGGTCGACCACATCTGATGTCCGTGTGCACGAAAGAGCGTTGAGCAAACTACGGCACAACTCATCGGCACAAGACCATGCAGAGGAGTCCTCTCTTGTCCTAAGTGAAGAGCTCGAGCTCGTAAGTGCGGTCATGATGTGGTCGTGCAGAGTATGTGCCACCTCACTTTGCACGTACATAAGTAATCAGAAATGAAAAAAGTGAATAACATCTATTTTCAAACACGTAGTACAACATACCGCATTGACCCTCAAACGTGCACTCTCGAGTGGGTACAAATCTGTGGTCCGTGCAGGCTGGATCTCCTAACGCTCCACGCGTGGTAGAAGGAAAATGCGAGTACGACCAACGTATCACTGAAGGCAAGCCCAATGGGCCTGAAGGTCGAAGGCCCTAGACTCCTCCCAACAGTCCGTCGTAGCCTCCCCCTAAGCTTGAATGTAAGGGTGCAGGAGCTGTGTCCACTCCTATGCCTTAACACACCACCCTCTACGAGACAAGCTGCAAATATAAAATTCACAATGCTTTAGATATCTAAGTGCGGCGATACGCACAGACGAAGTGACTTCTCGACTGTACATATCTCACAGAGTAGCACGACAGAAGCATTGCAGTGGCTCATTTATTACAACTTAATTTACAAACTCAAAGAATAAGATACAATATATTCCCAAAAGTACAGGAAATTTAAAACCGTGCTAGTTGGTTACAGCAAAAGACATAACTGCACTCTCGTCTTCCATATACTAGACTTGTATTCTACGCTTCGGGATCTTCACCACGATGATCGATGTAGTGGTCACCGTCTTTGTCCTCCTTCGTCGCTGTCGACCCCTTGAAGACTTCATCTTCAACCCCAATGTCAACTACATTCTGATCTATTATCGGCTCTCCTCCTAATCAAAGGAATTAGAATAGAGGGATGAGTACAGAAGGTACTCAACAAGTCCAGGAATAGCAAAGAGGAGTTCGATGCACTATCTACTAAGAACGGCAACGTTCTCCAAAAGCAATGCAGTTTTAGAAGGTAAGAGAGTCAAGTTTTAATTAAAGAGACTAATGATCTCATGTCTCACAAGCTGCTAGGACTCCCGATGAATCCCTTTCTTGTTGGGTTCGCAGTTCCAACCGGGAACACGGAGTGACTCAGCCACAATTCTATACACTCTGCAGAGGTGCGCAACTGTACCCACAAACGATCATAAATATGTATCTGAGGGAGCGACCCCCCAAATCACGTACCCATGATCACAGAGCCGTTTCACCACCCGCTCGGTTATACCCCGCGTCACAGTCCTGCACTACGGGCAAGGACTACCAGTCTCACGTTGATACTCCAGATACAACGCTTGTGGATAGCCAACGGCTAGCGCCACCTTCCCAATAGCTGATACTCCGGATACAACTATTGAGGTCTTCCATTCCCGGGGGAGTATAGACCTAGGGTAAAGGGTACTTTAGCTCAGCCCCACCCATATAGGGTATGTGGTAAGCGCGATCGCTACGGCCCTTAAGCACATTCGATCATTGGTTGCATTAACCTTATATGAAACATTCCCGTGTGATGAAATCCACCTTCCCAAATATGCCATTCGGCACCCATACCAGGATTTCACCACCCGCCATGACATCGCCCAAGAACCGGCGATCCAAGACAAAACAACAGTTGATTCTTCTTTAGAAAATAGATTTTATGCATGTTGTAGACAAGAGGGAAGTTTTGGAAAATGTTCTCAATGGATATGAACAAGAAACTGGGCTTGCCTGGTATCGGAGTAGAAATGGAGTTCGAAGGGTTTACTTGTGGAACTTCGGCTTCTGGCAAGAAAATAATAAAGTCCGATAAAGACTTTTCCGAAAGAATTCCAAATATGAATGCAAATGGCATGACATCATATGCATGAGATGATGCAGGTATCTAACTTAAATCTTTTGGACCCTCCTTGAAAGACTTAAAACTCTTTGAGAGATTAACTTCAAGCTTAAATATTTTTAAGTCTTATTTTAATCTTTCTTATGACAACATTAATCAATGTAGTTTCAAATTTTAATTCACTCAAGACATAACATTTCATTTAAATCTATGTCCACAATCTAAGAAATTAGATCAAGATTTTGAGAAAACTAATTTAGAATTTAATTTCCTTATCTAAAGAAGGTTAATATATTTATCTAAAAGTTTATAGCTTGAAGTAACTTTAATTCTTTTCCAATGGATAGCCTTAACTTAAGAAATTCTCAAGTTTTAGCTTAAGTAACTTTCTTAATCCTTACTCGATTTCCTAACATTTAGATGTATGCATACACCTCTATTTTTTTCTTTTCTTACTTCTATTCTTAAAAGAGAAGAAACAACTTAGCTTGTGCAATTTAATCAAGAGTCTATTCTAGCGTTTACTTCAATGGTCTTAAGTAATAATATTAGAAAGTCTTTGCTTAATCATTTCTTAAGATTCAATAAAGAAGATCATGGTTTCTATTTTTATTTTTATTTGCTTTTCTTGTTCTTCTTAGTTTTCTCTTTTTCCCACTCATCAACCCAATCCCTAATCCCTAACTCCTAAAGCTTCGCACCCGCACCCAGCCGAAATTCCCCCTGGCTCCTCTCGGGTGCGCCGCCGCCGCCTGCGCTTTTTGCCACCGTCGACGCTCCTTGGCGTCGCCGGGGTCCTCGCTGCCTGGTCCGGCCCTCCGCCTCCTCCGGCGCACGCCTCCACCTCGGCGGCTGCCCCGCCGCCAGGCTCGTTTCCCTTCTCCGGTTGCCCCGCCGCCGGCCTCTAGTCCTGCTCGGGTCTCCTCCGTCGGTACCTCGGTCTACCGGTGCCGCCCGACCGATCCTTCGTTGCCTCACCGCGCCGCCCGAGGCTGCCGCGGTCCGGTGTTGAAGCCCGCCACCGGTGGCGCTCCACTGGACCCGCCCCTCGCTGGTGGTGCGGTGGGTTGCTGCCGCCGGCCTTCTCCTCAGGTAAGTGTCCCTTTCCTCTAATCCCCTTTTATAAAATCCCCAATTGCTTTAGGGTTCCAACATGAATTGATCCGGTTAAAGCTTAGGTCGACCTGCTTTAGAACTAGACTGATTACCATGCTTGATCTATTGCTCCCCAATTTCAATTTGTTTTGAGTTAAGCCCTTACCGAATTTCCCTTCATAGGTTCTAAGTGACTTTGTGATTAAATTTTTGGTGATGCCCAATTGAGATAAGAAGAGAACTATGTCTAATTCCTTAGCTAAGTAATTTCTGCACCCGAGCTTGTATATATATCGGCTATTAAACTGAAGAACAGTTGCTGTACTACAGCTACCCATTTGTTGTTTATTTTTGTGATGATTAAACTAAGGAAGAATTTAAGAACTAGTGTAGGGACAGATTACCGAACTTAATTATAGTTGCTGTCCTCCTAATCTGGGTACTCAGTTAAGATCTGAGATTCTAGAGTTATTAATCTGAGACTATGACTTGTTCTTCTTAACATGAACTCTACCCTCAATTGACAATGATTAAAAGTCCTCATGTTGCACTAGCCTTCTACCAGAGGTACTAGTGGCATCTTTGTTACTGAAATGGCTAAGACTATGCTGTTAGCTAAGATTTTCGAATTATTAACCCACTGATATGGATATGTATAGAAATGCTAGGTTAGGCTTTGGTTTAGCTACTGCCAAAAGATTTTTGGTGACCATCTGTATCTTGCTATCACTGGCTTATGAATCATTAATAGATTATGTTTAGATGATTAGGCCCATAACATTGTTTGACATACTGAATTCACTAAGTTGGTGATATAAGTATACTGGTTGGGCACTAATCTAATATGTCTGCACCCTTAATCTAGACAATTTGGTGGTATTGTAATGATTTACTTGTAGTCCTAGAGCTTTAGTCTTCTTACCTATTAAGAAAATTCTTCATGTGTATTAGCCCACTTGAACTGGTACAACAGATTCTATACCTAGCTTAGCTTCTCTCTGTTTTCCTTTTTATAAGCGCCAGACTATTAACTGAGAAAGAACAGATGGCTAGCTTGACTTTTAATCATTCTCTGTTTCTTCCGTATATGTATATGTTTATGCCAATTCATTGAGCTGAAGAGCAGATACTTTTTCGACTCTTAGCTAGAATTTTGATGGTGCTATGCACCTGAACCTATGCATTGGTGAGCTAATAAGAACAGATCCATGCCTGGTTCTTTAGCCAAATATGTTGATGTTTGGCATTTTATTATTTAATGGCAAGCTGATGAGAACAGATTACTACTCTTTGATCCTTAGTTCAGACATGCTGACGATTCGTATTTGATTATTGATTGATCAAATTGATAAGGGCAGATACTTACTAATGTGGCCTATTCGTTGCCTTAACATATACTCTGAGATATTTTTCTTTGAAAGCTTAAGAAAAGCCAAAGAATACAACTGATAAGAACAAAAACTATATTTGATTCTCTGGTTAAGGTACTGATGTTTGCAGTACTTCATATACCCTTTTCTATACTCAAAACTGATAAAAACAGATACGCTTTCTTGATTATTTCAGTTTATGCGATTATTGGTTATTACTCCTCATGTACATTAACTCATTTAAATTGAAGGAATAGATGCTATGCTTGACTTAGTCTTTTCAAGAGATTGAATTAGGAACAGATACTAGCTTGGTTTTGATTTAATCTCTACATTCACCATTACTAGGTATCTGTATCTAGTTGATGCATTAACACACACACACACACATAT
Organism: Stipa capillata; assembly: GCA_019208055.1. Classification (NCBI taxonomy): domain Eukaryota; kingdom Viridiplantae; phylum Streptophyta; class Magnoliopsida; order Poales; family Poaceae; genus Stipa; species Stipa capillata. The sequence goes on along the minus strand of JAGXJF010005127.1, from coordinate 13,112 downwards.
ATATATATGATGATATACTCTTTCTGAGAGGAGAGTTTGAGAAGGGTAATAAGAGCAGACTACTACACTTGCTTCTTAACTAAACATTTTTAGGATGTTATAGCATTTTATTTCTACTGAGAGCCATAGATACTCTCTTCTAAATTGGTGAACTATGACTTATTCTTCTTGTACACTACACTACCTTATTCTCGTGTGTTGATAGACTCCAATCCTTAACTGGCATGCTATGGTCAACACTTTCTAACCATTTGGGTGATCTGTCTTGTTGATATACATATGTACATATCAGTGTGTCTCCATTTTTTGACATGCTCATCAGATTTAGGAACAGATGCCCTATATTTGATTTTAGCTTCACTCTCTGTTTTCAATATGTACATGTATATAGATATATGTTGGTTTATTAAGCTGGAAGAACAGATGCTTCATTTATCTCAGCTTATTCTTATGATAGCTTTTATCTGAGAATAGTTTAGAGAAAGGTGTAAATTCGATAAGAACAGATCTCATGCTTAATCTTGGCTAGCTTATGACGATGCTAAGCATCCGAAGCATTTACTAGAATCTGATAAGGACAGATACACTACACAGCTGCCTATTCGGTTGCCTTTAAAACCCTATGATGATTTTAGAATCAAAGAAAGGACTTGAGGAAGGTATGACTTAATAAGAACAGATTCTATAGCTGCCTTACTAAAATCTGAGGGTCCCTTTATCTATTTCATCTAACTGGTATTCATGTATGTATATATATGTATGCAGCTACGATGATTTTGGATGGGTTTTTACCTTATCTCTAAGTTGAACAATGGCAAGTTTAGCTTCTAAGTTTGCTGGTTGCCTCTTATCTTCGACCTGTTGGTGATCTACTCCTCCCCTTACTCAGCCGATGCTCCTGATGGTCTCCTAAGCTTACTCCTGGCTACTCCTCTTGATCTTCGGTTGACTCACTCCTCTTCCCTTCCTCCTGATGCTTCCTCCAGGGCTTGGCTATGGCTCCTGGGCCTATTTTTCTGAGATCGGTTCTTGCTCTTAATGTCTGCAATTCTCTCTCTTTTAACTTAGCTCTTGCTGGGAGAAAACGGTTCACTAGAGCTTGCTGCTCTGGGCTATTTTTACAGAGCTCTCCTATGGTTTCTGCGATGGACTCTCCTTGCCACCTCCTGCTGCCTTTGGCTAATATGTACGGTCACTACTGCCAGCTCTTGCTACTGGTTTGTGCTTGGGTTATTGCCTTGGTCGGCTGCAGCAGATATTTGCTTGGCTCAACTATTTCTGGATATGGTTTGGCTGATATTTCAGCTTGTTTGCCTTGCAAGCTAAGGAATTTGACTATGATCAATTGCATGAGCTAATGGATAATTCACTCAGTGAATTCGTTGCCTTATCCAAAACGTAGCCTCGGTTCATTTTATATGAGGGCTGCCAGATAACTCTTTACTTGATGGCTTGGATGCTATATTCAAAATTGTGGGCTGTTGGATAATGTTAATAATGGCTGCCTTAGCTATTCTTTTGTTTTGCAAAAATCAAATTTCTTTTTAAGTACAAAATCATGGAGGCATTTTAGTATTAGGAAAAATAAAACTATTTTTGCCTCTCACCTCTTTTCTCCATATATATATACATATATTTTTAGATTGTCCAAATGAGGGTCTTAGCTACGTGGCCCTCGGACATTCTCCAAAATAAAATGTTTTTATAAATTATTTTTAAAACTAAAAACTATTTAGGTCATCGGCACTATTTTGCCCCCTCCAGCTAACACTGCGGATGTCGATGGAACTGTGCCGATAAGACCACACATATTTCAAAATCATTTTTTTTCGAAAACCTTGCCTCCTACAGCAACGGCGTGATTCCAATGGTCTCGAGTGCCCATGCTCGATGACCCCGGATAACCGCCAACATTTCCGAAGGGTTTCCCTTTTCGGTTCCCGATGCTTCGCTAATGCCCAAGACCTAAAGATTTGAGGACTTGAAGACTCAAGAATTAGAGTAGACTTTGTATCGATAGAAATATTGGAACATGTAATTTTCTTTTCTTCTTTATTCCTTCTTTGTACTCATATTGTTGTATTATGACATTGTGATATTCAATGCTTAATAAAGTTTTAATTTCAATTTCATGAGCATGTGTGTAACGATGTATGCAAGGAATCGAATATATGCCATGATTGCACAAATTCCTTCCCCTCTTTCTCTAACTCTCGACGTAACCCTCGCCGTTCCTCGGTGGATTCGGGTCAACTCAGCAACGCGAGTTGACCTAGCTCCCACCTCACGACACTTAACTCTAACCTAAAACCCAGGGTTCTCACACTAAGTAATTTTCACAATGCTTTAGATATCTAAGTAATTTTGTTAATTCCATAATAAGAAGGTAAATGGGACGTACCCGTGCGTGGCACGATACAGAGAAACTGCATGTGACGGTGGTCCGTCCTGGTGTAGGCGGAACTGTCGCATCACACGATGCACAGCGTAGTCTTCAACGAAAATGTCGAAGACAACCTTCTTCCTTGTCATCCAATATGGCTCGTCCCTAGTGCACAATGCAGAAAGGCCGTGGGGAGCACGATGGGGCAAAGCCTCCTCAGTGTAAGGCTCCCACGTGACCTTCTCATGAGGCAAGAAGTCGAACTGCTCCGTGAACACAAGGTAGCAGTTTCTCAACTGTGCAGACACGAACTGTGGTTGTAGCATGAAAGTATAATAAGTTAATTGGCAACAATTAAATGGCTATAGCAAAAGTACGTAGGGTAGTACACACGAACTTACCCGACGCCGTGTCCACAATGAACCGAAAGTAGGTCCTCCGAGTGGGTTGTTGTGGTACAAGTCAGCTCTGTAAGGCTCGTCCGTGTTCACGAATGGTCTTCCTATAGGGAAACGCTCGTATGACCAAACCTGCAAAATATGTAATGACGCTAACATATTATGAAATATTCATAACATGCAACTACAAACAACTAACCTGCAGCATAAGGGGGCAGCCCAGCAATGACGGCTTCATCATAGTCCTCGTGCAGGTGTCACATAGCGCACGCGTAGTGGCAGAAAGAGCGGCTGATTCCAACTCCTGGGCACGACATCACTGGGGTCCTGCGCATCCGCTATCTGTCTCGCAATCTCGATGTGACGGGCATCGACCGTGTCACCGTGAGAGTTGGTGAACATCACGTAGCCGAACAGCCACATGATGTACACCTCCAACGAATGAGTGACCTAGTGATTCGTCAACTGCTCACTAGGCCAACCAAGCCTCCTAACTGCATGAAATCCTCATTTGGTTTCAAATGTTATAAATAACAGCACAACCAAGATAAGTTGTTTGAGCTTACCTCAAACCGTCGGTACCACGCCCACTTCGGGCCGTGCTTCTAGTGCTCATCGATAGGATGTAGGGAATCTTTGTGGGGACGAACACCTGCGAAGCGCTGCACGAGATCTGCCCGCCAGGTGAGTGAAGCATCCAAAGGTCTAACTGTTGTCCCCATGGTCGGGAGACCTAGCAGGTAAGATACATCCTGCAGCATCAGGGCCATCTCTCCCCAAGGAAGTGGAAGGTATGGGTATCCAGCCTCCGTCGATCGACGAGGCACGTCAACAAAGCCCTGTCGAAAGGAAAACGTCTAGACCTGACCTCCATGTCATGAGGTTCCTCATCCTCACCGAGGAGCTGGTAGTCCTCATCAGTGCCCTCCACCATCCGTGCTAGGGAGAGTAGACCCACCCACCCCAACCTATAAAATTGCACACATATTACATATCATAATGACTTGCTTACATGGAGTCTCGCGTAGATGTACCTATCGATCCACGCTGGGTGAATCCTCAACGCCACACGGGGGGTTCGGGTCCTAAAGACCGGGCTGAAATCACCGTCGGCAATCTTCTTCGCTCGGTGCTTATCGTCCACCCGTGCATCAAGCAACTCGAACTCCGTCATACCTGCATGAATGTTGAACAAACATAAAATGCCACACATGTCAAGCCGTACTGCATACGATGAAAGACTTGAATGCATGAAAACGGTACAAATTACAATAACGATACAACTAAAAAGTGCAATTACATAATAGCCCGGACCAAACAGGCCCACATTACAAGTTCACTACAATTATTACAAACAAGTTCACACATGGTACGAAAGTTCAAACATAGTATGAAAGCTCAAACATAATACGAATAGTACAAATCATTATTTAAGATATATCATTTTGAAGCCTTGTTCTCACTCCGCAAAGCCATGATGTCCACGCCCTCGTCCGCCCCCAGCAGAAGGGGCTGCTGATGCACTTGCGGTGGGATCACCTCCCATCTGGTCCTTTAACTTGGGACAATTTTTCTTCTGATGGCCATAAGCGGCACAATGCAAGCACTGCCTTGTAGACCCCCCAACCTCTGACTCATCCATGTCATCACGAATTCGACGAACTCTACGCCACCCCTTGTTGTCACGAACTAGGCTCCAGTGCGGTATGAATTCCCTCTGATCCTCTTCTACCTTGGTGAAGTTGTCGACAAATGGAATTCAGTTATTTCACCGCTCCATGTTGCAAGGACGGCCTCCTTTAAATAATACGTTGACATGAAGGAGTTAGAGTCCATACCAATTAGGCCACACGCAGCTAGCATATGTGAGCATGGCTTTTGTAGAAGAAAAGGCTTGTTGCATGTGCACCTACAAGTTGGAATGTCTTCGCACCCGAAAGCAACCTCGAACATCCGAACCTCATTTGCGGTTCCAAAACCTGTCTTATCCCGTAGTCGAACTTCGTACCTATGTTGCAGGTTGCCAATTCTTATGACAGTGTGCATCTTCCCCTTTGCTATCTTCTGCTCCATGTACTGCATGACCGTTGCGCTAAAAGGAGTTTCAGTGTAGGTGCTCATGTGCAACGCAGCTATCTGATACCTCTCTTGGAAGTACCTAATTGTCCCATGAAGTATGCCCTCCTTGATAGCAACTAAGGGTAAACCGCGTTGTCCGCAGAGTACCCAATTGTAAACCTCCACCAGGTTGGTTGTCATGATTCCGTACCTCGCCCCGTGCAATGACCATCTCTCCTTCGGCTCATTCTCGATCCACTCGGAGAAGGATTTGATTCGTCTACCCTTCTCCTCCTAACGCCGGGCGGGTCAATACCTGGTAGAGCGCAAGTTCTTTAGGCTCCTCATCCGCTGGTACTGGCATTGCCGCGGCTTTCTTTCTCTGCTGAGTTAACTCCATTTTCATGAAGTCATCAAGCTTAGCCCATAGTTTTTCAAACTTCTTTAGCTGATTTTGCTTGTATAGCCTCTTGAAGAGATTCATAAGACACTTGTTTTCTGAATTGCCGATAGAAATTAGCCCCCCCAGATGGCGAATGCACCACCGGCTTTGCATATCAGCCTAGGATTCGAGCTCATCTGCTTCAGGGTTTGTTAGAGTCTTCACGGCCTTCAATATACTGGGATACCTGTCATGGAGTATGCACATGTTGGGTCGGTTTTTTACTACACCTCGCTTAAGTCTTCTGAAGAACCACAGCCAGCTTACGTAGTTCTCGCCTTCAACAAATGCGAAAGCCAATGGAAGAATTTGGTTGTTACCGTCCACTCCAATAGCAGTAAGGATTTGGCCCCTATACTTGCCTGTCAAGAATGTACCATCAACGCATAGCACAGATCGACAGTGATTGAATGCTTGAATACATGCCCCGAAGGAGAAAAAAGCCCGGTTCATCTCTTTAAATCCTAGTGACTTCGATGAGAAAGTGTACTTGATGTCGACGTACGTGCCCGGGTTCCTGGCTTGTAATGTCATAGCAGGTACAGGAGGTTGTGATATGAATCTTTGAAATTCTCAAATCGCATCTCCATGGCCTTCTGTTTAGCCCGCCATGCCTTTCCATAGCTGATTGAGAACTGATACTTATTCTTTATTGCTACTTGAATATGCTTCGCTTCCATAACCTTCTTCTCCACTATCTCGGCAAATATCAGTCTTGCAATTAGGCTTGAAGTGATGTTACGATGCTCTGCGAGGACATTAGATCGAACACAGCTATGAGACACTACTCTGCTAACAATCCAATTCACTTCGTACTTCGGGACGTGAGCATGAATAGAGCAAGGACAACTATTACCGCTGCACTTTACGGTGTACTAGGTAGGGGTAGACACTTGAACAAAAAATATTCTTTGCGTGGACATACCCCAAAGAACAACTGCATCTTTCAATTCGAGCTTGTCGCGACCCATCTGTCACACGCATTCCACCCAATAGTTCTTGGTTCTACCTGCTCGGAATTTGATGATCAGAAGTTTCCTCGTCCTCACCACTATCTTGCACAATGCCCGCTATATCTTCCTGCTCCATAACCTCGACCAACTCTTCAAATTCCTCAGCTTCATCTGCCCGCTCAGTAGGACCATGGTTAGATCTCATTCCTCCCGGAATCACTCCTTCAGAATGATCATCCGCTCCATATTGTCTTACCCTTTGGGCCGATGAATTGATGTGACCTTCTTTATACTCTCTACAAAGATACCCCATTGGATCCTTCGCAACAACCTGTACCAAAGTAACCGGCTCATCTTTACGACCACTGCAGACCCTAAGCCAAGAACTCCACTCCTTCGTTCTTTCAACAGGCATCAAATCTCAAAGCTTGGACCTTAAGGACATTGTAAACACTGCTTGAATGCTAATGCTATACTTGTCCGTATCAAGACCAAAACTACAGGTGGACCAGTCTTTAGCTTCTCTAATGTTCAGTGACTCGGGATTTTCCAGAGACAATACAGTGTAACTGAATGCACTAAGATCAACTCCAGACGAGTTTGTCCTCACTTCTCCAGGACCATAGAAAATCTTGAATCTCACTATATCAGACATTTCTGTCATCCGTAACATCATTTCTTAAAATTTACAATTAGATGCTACACCTATGTTCAAGATGTAGGAGACTCCTAATATATAGCTACATACATTGAACTGATCTAATAACAAAACTAGGTTTACGACTATTTCTTAACTACGTAGTCCACTTCAATTATTTCTGTATAATTTTTCTAGTTTTGTATAACTATTTCTAAAATCGTCAACTATATGATCAAATCGTGACATATGTGATCATAGATGGAATTTAGTTTCTGAAACGCCACAAATAAATTATTCTAACACCTTATATACCTAACATATTTAATATTATTTATAACACTAAGCTACCATGCTAATACTAAGCTACACAAGACAAAAATCCGTAATTAATGTATTCAAACTAATTAATAAGCTAAATCAATAAAAAAAATTTAAATTAGGGTTTACCTAAATGACGAAAAAACCCGCGACGCGCTTCTCTTCTCTTCCCCTCCTCTTCTTCCTCCTTCTCTTCTTCTCTTCTCTTCTCTTCTTCTCCTCTTCTTCCTCCTTCTTCTCTTCTTCTCCTCCTCCTCTTCTCTTCCTCTCCTCTCTCTCCTCAGCCTCGCCACGCCGCCGCCCCACTGCCTCGCCACCGACCCCCGGCCTTGCCGCGCCTAGCCGCTGCTACCCCCCCCGCCTTGCCGTGTCCCCGGCCCCCGCCCTCGTCTCGCCTAGCCGCGCCGCCGCTCGCCTCGTGTGCGTGTGTGCCGACGCGTGTGGTGCTGGCGAGTGGAGTCGGGCTCCTAAATGCCGATATGCCCAAGTTGGCCAGTCATTTGCCGACTAGAGGGGCAAGTCGGCCAATGGATCGTCGACTAGAAATAGCAAGTTGGTCAGCCACTTGCCGACTAGGCATGTCGGCCAGCCATGGGCCGACCTAGAGCTTTTTGTTCCTGTTAGAGACCGACCCACTCTGTAGTCGGCTTTTGCTTTGTCGATTTTCTCTTATCGACAGTTCAGCAGCCGACCGGTGCTTATTTTTTAACTCCTCGATTTCGTGTTGTCACTTCTGTCATTTATGGGAATAAAACTATTATTTAAAAAAACTCATTGCGCTCCATTCCACGGAGCATATTTCGTACACCCATGAGCAGATCTGTGACCTCCGATGGCGGGGAGGAACATTCCGCGTAAACCTTGGAGCTCTGCCACATCGGCTCCCTCGTTCCCGGGCGCGATACCTGATAAGTTGCACCCACCGTTTTGTCGCCTTTGTCGAACTTTTTTTTCTTGACAGTGCCTTTGTCGAACTGTTAGCGACGACTAAGTAGTAAACTCAATATAAGTTCACTCCAACATCTTTCAGGCAGGAAAGCTGGAAAAGGTAACACTGGATTGCCCTGGGGTTTGGTCGAACTTGCAAATCCAACATAGTTGAGTGATTACATGGATAGCAAGAAAGAAGAAAGATGATCATCCATCAGCATTCCAAACAACACCTTGACAAAAACCGAAGTCTTCGATTGAAAGCCGGAAGACGATGAGATGAACTCATAGCAGCAGTCATCTTTGCGAGCGGAAATAGGGCCGTGATCCAGATCAGAATACCAACAATGTCTGATCAATTAGTACACACATATTCAAGGATGTCATTATGTAAACACATGGAAGGCCAGCAGCCAATTGAAGCACGTGTTAGACAGCATCATCATAGAAGAAATATGTATAGCAAGATCAGAAAATATAGCTGCAAATAGCAAGCAATTGACATCACATGAAGTGATGCATGATGCATATATACATTACTAACATTAATGTTCTACAAGTACACGAGGGCATAACCTCGCAGGACAAAATGTTCTCCGGAACAGCATACAGAAGAAAGAGTAGAAATTCTAAGTAACATGTACTAGATTCTCTTCTTTTACTCCTTTTTTTTTCTTGAGCCTGGTGTTCACATCAAAGAAAGGTGAGCTCATGATTTACAACTCTACAAGAACAAAAGGAACCAGCTTGCCCTACTACAAGACCTTACTAGATTTTCATCAACATTAGCTCACAAGCACCGGTAGCCCTAGACGGCTAGACCTGTTGTGTCGAAATGACACCCACACACTGAACTATGGTTTCATCATGTACCAGGAGCAAATATCCATCCACCGATTCCTCTACGATTCTTTTACAACTCGAGGACCAGGTATCAGACATAATTCCTACTACAACCACATTTGGTGCTGTTATCAACCTATACTCTCAGAGCTAATTGATCCTGCCATGAGATCTTCCTCTTCCCGGCTCTCACCGCCGGGTTCCGAACATCCCAGAATGCCAACAATTTATTGTCACTAGGACCAGGGGCAACATCTACCTCCAACGGGTACTCGTGCACCTTGTCAACCCTAACAGCCTCTTGGTAACCATGAAACTCTTCCGTCTCCTCGGAACCCTGAAAGAGCAAAATACCCATTCAGATCAGATGGCATATTTAAACAGACAATGGAACCAGCGAGAAGACATTTCCACAGCTATTACCGGCTCGCAAGCCTCGTTGAGGTCAATCACCAGAGACGCTCTTGGAGTGGAATGTTGCCTTCGTTGTTGCACTATAGACCTTTACTTGAGCTCCCAACAGCCTGAACTGACCGGTGCCCATCATAACGATGCCCACGCTGTGGTCTGTGAAGTGGGTGTTGTCATTGCTGGATTCTTCACTCTATAAACAACTGTCTGAGATGGATTTTCAGACATGGATTTGTACCTTCTCCGCAAAAACCTGCCATATCATAGGTCTACATGAGTTTGTTTTATCATCAGGATGGAATACCAATCATATACATAATGAAATGATCAGATATGATATGATTACCTGACTTCAGCCAAAAGCCTCTGCTTCTTCAGCTTCTTTATATGCAATCTGTTCTTCTTTGCTGCAGTTCCTGATGAAGTCAACATGAACTAATCATCAGAGACCATCAGCTGCGAGTTAGTTGAGATAACCCAACAACACATCAGAACATCAGAGAACATCGTTGTTGAAAATCCAAAATACTTATACACGTCTCAAGCATTAGATAAACTCAGAACCCCAAACTACACACAAAAGTTTGAGATTACTTAAGAAACACCAGATCCACAAGAAACCAACAAAATCCCCCAAGATATAAAAGAATCCAAAACTCCTGAAAAATGAAAAACAAGACTAAAAACCACCAAGATCAGATCAAACATCGTAAAACCCCTAACGTCAAAACCCAGATGCGATCAACACAAGAACACAAAAGAACTGATCAAACACTGGAAAAAAACCCCAAAAGATCAGATCGGGCAGCCCAAACACAGCAAGATCAAGTAAAAGCTCCAAGAACCCCACCTTGTCGAGCTCCTGGTAGTCCTGGAGGAGGCCCTGGTACCTCAGCCTCGCCCTGTACGCCTCTCCCCCGCCACGGAAGGGTCCAGCCGCACGAGGCAGCAGCAGCCGAGGCGCCGCCGGCTGGGCCAGGACCACCTTGCTGGCCTCCTTCATGGCCGCCTCCTTAATCAACTCACCTCAACACAACCAAGAAACCCAGCGGATTGTAGAAAGACGAACGGGAAAGAAAGGGGGAGAGAAGACGGGAACAAGAAGGAAGGAGGGAACAATAAGGGCGAGAAGGTGAGGGGAGTGTGGGGGAAGTTTCTTGCGCTTGCTCCGTCCCTCTCTCCCTCTCTCTCTCTCTCTCTCTTCCTGCGCCGTGTGAAGGGAAGGGAACGGAGGGGACTCTCCTCTGACCCATGAGGTGGCGCCCAAAACCCAAAAAGGCCCATGGCGGTGAGAAGTGGGGAACAGGAAGAGAGGAAGCACCAATCTTCTCTCTCTCTCTTGTTTCTCTCTCTAGATTCGTAGAGAAAACAGGCGGGGGTTGGTAATGGCATGTAGCAGACGGGAGTAGTGGGGCGCTGTCTCTCTTCCCCTTGCTTGCCTGGCCTCCCCTCCGGATTGATTTTGCTTCCATCCACATCTCTCCGTCACCACGAGGAGTCAGGAGTGATGAGTCCGTCCTCTCCGGACTCGTGTCGTTGTTGGTGGTGGTGGTGGTGGTAGAGAGAGAAAATGGAAGGAGGAGGTGGTGTGAATGAATGAACGTGATGATGCAGACAGAGACAGACCTCCCCGTGCCTGCCTGTGCTGCCACTGCCACTGCCACTGCGTTTTTCCATCCTCTCCTCCCCATGCCATGCCGTTTCTCTCTAGACTAGAAATGTCATGCATGGTCCACTCCAGAGCAGCACACATCATGCATCCTATCCCATCACGCAGGTTGGAGGGTGGACATGGACATACATGGAGGTTGGCTTCTCTCTCCTCTCCATGGATGGATGGCTGGGATCAGATGAGATCCCTTACTTTATTTTTTTACATCCGACCTGCCCGCCTGTCCTCTAGAGAGAGAAAGAGTGCAACGTTGTGGCGTGAGTGGTTGAGACTTGAGAGAGATGCATGAGATAGTGGTGGGTTTCTGGTGTACGCATTGATAGGGATGATGTGGGTGCAGGGGGAGGGTGGGCGGCCTCGACATTGCTCTTCGAAATGACCGAACTACCCCTTGGCTTGACATGGCCTTGGGGAAAGGGGGATAGAGAGATGGATGGGTTCGGAATCTCTGCCTAGCTGGTCATGATGTTGGACTGAGTAAACGGAGCTTTGCCATGCCGTCACAGACAGATCATAGGGGGCGTGCATGTCTTCCTCCTTTTCGGATTGATAATTTTTTTGCTTGACTTTTTTTAAGGTTTTTTTTTGCTTGACTGTTCTGGTTATTTCTGGTTGCAGAGCCCGTTTGGGTGGTGACCCAGTCCCAAGCGACCTGTAAAAGGTATGCTTGAGATAAACTAGAATTCTACCTTTTTCTTTTTATTTTGTTGCGTCACCAGGCATACCCTGAATTTGTGTCTTTTGGTTGAATATGTATGCCTTAGTTGAAAGACATGATCCAAATAAAAGCTTTGCCACGTTGGTCTGTTGAGATCCAGGTGGCTGGCAGGACAAAGACAGAGTCCGATGGCGATTGGATCCGATGGGGGCAGCAATGGAGGAGCGTACGGCTGTGAACACGGGAGCGACGGTGACGATTTGGCTGCTAAGCAGACAACAACAACTGTCGTCTCGCCAAGCTCCCAAAGATGCCTGAAGCTCGGTGTTATCGCAAATTTTGGCTTGGGCAAAACAAACAAAACTCTGTAAATGGAACGAGAAATTGAGAGTACAACTCAAACACAAAATAGCCACGCCTGTGGACAAGCAGGCGAAAAGCCAAGCCTGCAAACGAAGTTCATCCATCAAACAAACAAATGAAGCTCATACGTCAAAATTCACACACCCTGCTATAACTTAAAACAGGCACGAGCTCCATAAGGGCTGCAGATCCCAAATCTTCGGCAAAAAATCCGATCACCGTTCCAGAAGGATTTATCGTACATAAGACCAGCCACTAGGGATGTCACACAGCACAAACCACGTAATACCCTAAAAATCATATAATTATTCGAGTTCCTCTAACAAAACAAATAGTCAAATTTTCTTTTGAAACAGATTCTCAGATAGACAGCATTACAGGATTGAGGTAATTGCTTCTAAAGCAAAGAAAAGCTTCTACAATTTTCTTGAAGCTTTCATTCCCTCTTGCCATGTACACCAGAGCACAACTGCGAGCAAAATTTTCTCAGCATCCAGATGTTCCACCTCGCTTTACATATCCAGTGAAGTAGGCAGGTCAGCTGACAAGCTAACATTTCATCTGCATGAAAGTCAGAACAAGTAGCCAGTGGTCAAACAGGGAAGCCACAATTTAACAGGAGCGAAGTATGTTAATCTCAAGTGCATGGTTAGATAGCGTTGACAAGTCTGTATAATATAAAATTGCATATAATACATTTGATATATCAGAAAGAAGTACATCAGTTTTTTTGGGATTGTAATCACTCTGATATATATATGTCAACACATAACAACAAAAACATCACTCCAAATAATACTAGAGTAAGAAACAATGCTCCAAAGAACCCTATTGTATTTTTGGGATTCTAGTCCATATCCACTTGAAAAAGATAAAGGTTTCATGTTTTGTTCTTTTTTCTAAAAACCTGGTGATAGCCTCTCCCATTCAAAACAAACTTTCATGCTCTAGCCATGGACATAGCTCACAAATGCACCATAGCAAAAGCAGTCTAGTATACCCATGATTCCTGTACCACAGCATAGGCAATTCTACCTCAGAAA
>JAGXJF010005124.1:0-80528 GCA_019208055.1 Stipa capillata | reverse complement strand
GGTCCACTGTAAGGATTAACCTCCCATCTCAATTTCTGATATTTTGTCTTGTTCATCTTCCTATAATCAATTGGCCTTTCTCTTCTTGCCGGCCTCTTTGTGTTTTTCTTGGGCTGGGAAGAAGTGCCTTCGACGTCAGTAGTCTTCCTCTGAACTTGCCTAGGGACATTCCTCCTGGGTTCTTGAGAGCTGCCCAGTTTCTTGCCCCTCATAGCTTGACGGGCTAACTCACGTTCCTCAGTAGAGCTCCCAATGTTAGCACCTGTGAAAATGATAGGTAAGAGCACAAGATAAGTGAACAATGTTTGCGAAGGAAGCCAAGGATCAATTGTTGCGTTTGGAAGATTTCCTAATTGCAGCCTACCCGGACCCTCCGGACTGGGACCGGACTATCTGGGCAGCCGGACACTCCGGGTTGAACCCGGACTGTTCGGGCACTCCAGAGCAGGCACGCCCAATCCGAGTGAATGGGTAGAGTGCAATCAATTTAAACCTTTGTTTTGTAGCAACTTAGAGTCATATGGATAGACATCATCTATTCTAACCCTATTTTCATGAAATCCATGGATTGGCTAGGAATAACTTGTAGATTTCATGGGATTTTGAGGGGGAGAGAGAGATGACAAGCCAAGGCATTACCCGAGGATGGTCCCATCTTGCCCTAACTCAGTGAGGATGGGCTAAGGCAACTCCGGTGGGGTTGATTTCTGGAGGTGGCTTCAAATCGAAGAGGAGAACTTGAGAAACTCGTGGATGGAGATGAAGATGAAGGCGAGATCTTCAATCCGAAGAAGATCCGGAGGCTCTGGTGAGTCGGAGAGCTCCCCGGAGGGTCCGGAAGGCGGCGGCAGCTCAGGGGCGACCTTTTGGAGATGGGTCGAAGTGGGGGGTTTGAAAAGAAAAAAAAACCCCGACCTAGGGTTATATGCCCACTGGACCACACCCGGACCGTCCGGATTCTGCCCGGACAGTCCGGCTATCCGGACACTCCGGGACATATCCGGACACTTCGGCTAAGAACTGGACTATCCGACCTTCCCAGAACCAGATTTTCAAAGAGTTTCAAAAACACTTGTGCATAGAATTTGAATGAGATAGGATGAGATGTTTAGATAGATAGCACTAGGGATGGCCTTATATACTCTTACCACATCCAATGGGCAACATCAAATCAAATGAAACAACATTTGGATGTGATTTAAGTAAAATCAAGAGAAAATAGGCATATAATTCTATGAGAGTCTAGTTTTTCTTTGGATTGAGAAACACATCGAATAGGAACCAAAGAAAAGTTTGTGGTGTTTCCACCATGTATGAGTCAATCTTAGCACTAAAGTCACTTATTCAAAGACTCAATTTGAGAATAGGAACCAAAGAAAAGTTTGAGAATAGGACTCTAATATGCAAAGACTCAATTTTTGTAATTTGATCAATATAAACACGATATAATTACAAACTATTGATTTATTCACATCTATAGGATTGTATCAATATATCAACAATTTTGACACTCTCCCTATATGTGAAATTACATCTAGAGCATGAATTCATCAAAGCATTGCATATATGTAAGTGCAAGAGGTCAAGCCAAGTTTCTCGAATCAATGATATTAAGTTCATTCCTTAACTCACAAAATCTATTCTCATCTAGGGGTTTGGTGAAGATATCCGCTAATTGTTTTTCGGTCCTTACATGACTTATCTCTATATCTCCCTTTGCAACATGATCCCTAAGAAAATGATGACGGATGTCTATATGCTTGGTTCGGGAATGTTGGATGGGTTGTTGGCAATTTTTATTGCGCTTTCATTATCACATAAAAGAGGCACTTTATCGTAATTAATTCCATAATCCTTCAATATTTGCCTCATCCACAACAATTGAGCGCAACAACTACCGGCGGATATGTATTCGGCTTCGGCCGTGGATAGGGCTATGGAATTTTGTTTCTTGGAGGCCCACGAAACTAATGATCTACCTACGAATTGGCATGTTGAAAGGTCATCTAGGCCCCAATATGGTTTTGATGGTTAATGGCAACCTAAACTGGAATCTAATGTTTACATGTAGTGTAAGCAGGATCTACAGGTTCCATAAAGAAAGGTTATCCAGAGAAGGATGGCCACCAAAAAGGGTACAAGGTGGTTTCAAGGACAAAGAGATGGCTGTGCTAGGTAGCTGTGCCACAGCTGTGAAGAAACCGGTGCTGTGCAGGGAGCTGCAAGCAAGGTGATGGTGGCTTGATGCGTCAAGGGCCGTGACTTCAGCTGGTGGCAGGTGAAGCCTAGATTTGCTAGTTTCTTTGAGTCCATAGGAACCACCCGTACTATCAAGAGGGATGAAACAGTAGCAGTAGTCTAAGGGAACCTTGCTCATTGCTCAGAGTGTTGGTTAAGGGGATTGGTGCTTTGAGGCCAATTGCCCTGTGTCAATAGCTTTGCACAAAAGTATGTAGCTGTGTGAAAACCCTAGAGCTTTAGGCACCTGTGTGACACAGCTGTGTCACAGGTGGTCTTCCGCTCTATGACTCAGGTACATCTCTGTACCAAGGGAGAGCTTGTAAATGCTAAGGTACCTGCACTGCGATAGGCGGTTTGATGAGTCAGAAGTCTGTCGGAGGTTCTTTCCTTATAGGTATTAGAGTTGAAGTATGCTGAAGGCATGTCATGTGCCAGGACCGGGCTGAGTAGTGCGGCTATCAGCTAAGGGTTCACCTGTGTGCGTCGCAGGTGACACAGGTCTGCCTGAGCCGGGTACAGTTGGGCGTAGGGTGTAGCTGTGTCACCGGTGGTTGACACCGGTGGCTCACTTAATCCTACGTGGCAACAGGGTAATGGTCAGGTGCCTGTGGACCCTATATATAGGGGACCAGGGGAGGACTCTGTCCTCAACCTTGCTCAATCAGTGATTCGCATACGACCGTTGCAAAGCCTCCAACCACTCCACAAGAGCCGAGAGCCTAAGGGTTAGTTCGAGTGGGTTTGTGAGCTAGAGCACGAGCAAAGGTTCCTCCAAGAGATTGCTGCTGCATCATCTGTTACTCATGGATTTTGTCTGCTCCTAGACGGGTGTAGGAGTTGCTAGTATCACCCAAGCTTGTGTGGGCTGAACCAGTAGTTTGCGAAGGTGTTCTGAGGTCTACCTGCTGCAAGGCAAAAGGATCTCCACAAGCAAGAGAAAGAGTCCTGAAGGATCAGGTACTCAGAAAAGAAGCACGTTTTAGTGCTGGCCAGCTCTTAGGAGTGGTCTCTCCAACGGAGACGTACCTTCTCTGCAAAGAGTTGGGAACTTCGGTGAAAAACCCCTGAGTCTCCTTTACCTTCCTGTATTGCATGCTTATCTGCTTATGCCTGCTTGCTTGTGTCTCTTAGACTTGATCTGCTAAGATTACCTTTCACCTGTGCTAGATTTCCTTTATACCTGTGTGTGATCACCTGTTACTCAGTTGCTTCATTCACTTGTATTCATCTGTTTCAACACCTGTGTCACTAGCAGTCTAAGTAGAGCACCTGTGTTAGGTTAACTCTTCACCTGTGTCTTCCACCTGTGTGACAGCTGTGTGTTAATTTACACATAGTTTCTACCTGTGTTACATACCTGTGTCACAGCTGTCCACTATTAACTTGTGAAGTTAATCTGACAACTCAAACAAAAGATTAAAAGAGGGAAATTTTATAAGCCAACTATTCACCCCCCTCTAGTCGGCATCTCGATCCTTTCACATGTTCCGGAGGTACTCTTCCTATCAACCTTGTAACCCGCATAATCCGAATCTGAATATCCAATTAGATCAAAACTAGAACCCTTAGGATACCAAAGCCCTAAGTTTGAGGAATGAACAAGATATCTTAGAATTCTTTTAACCGCCACTAAGTGGCACTCCTTAGAAGTGGCTTGAAACATTGCACACATACATATGCTAAGCATGATATCGGGCCTAGATGCACAAAGATATAACAAGGAGCCAATCATGGAGCGATATACCTTTTGATCTACTGATTTTCCATCAATGTTGAGATCGAGATGGCCATTTGTTTGCATGGGGGTTCGGTTGGGCTTGGCGCTCTCCATGTCAAACCTCTTCAACATGTCTTTGACGTACTTGGTTTGACATATGAACGCCCCCTCCTTGAGTTGCTTGATTTGAAATCCGAGGAAGAATTGCAACTCCCCCATCATTGACATCTCGAATTTCCTAACCATCATCTTACCAAATTCTTCACTAAAATATTTGTTAGTAGAACCGAATATAATATCATCAACGTAAATTTGACATACAAACAAATCATCATCTACTTTCTTAGTGAATAATGTGGTATCAACTTTTCCAACTTCAAACCCCTTTTTGACTAGAAAATCTCTAAGGCATTCGTACCAAGCTCCAGGAGCTTGTTTCAATCCATATAAAGCCTTATGGAGTTTATAAACATGATTTGGAAATTTTATATCTTCAAAGCCCGGTGGTTATTCAATAAATACAAGTTCATTTATGGGTCCATTTAGAAAGGTACTTTTGACATCCATTTGATATAATTTGAAATCATGATGGGATGCAAATGCAAGTAATATGCGGATGGCTTCTAAACGAGCAACGGGCGCATAGGTTTCACCAAAGTCCAAACCTTCGACTTGGGTGAACCCTTGTGCCACTAACCTTGCTTTATTCCGTATTACTAGCCTATCCTCATCTTGCTTGTTCCGGAAGACCCATTTTGTCCCTATGACATTTTGCTTGGGCCTTTCCACCAAGGACCAAACTTTGTTGTGGGTGAAGTTGTTGAGTTCTTCATGCATTGCGTTCACCCAATCCGGATCATCAAGTGCTTCTTGGACCTTAGAGGGTTCAACACAAGAGACAAAGGAGTAATGCTCACAAAAGTTTGCAACACGAGATCGAGTCGTTACCCCTTTGTTCATATCACCGAGAATGTTGTCGACGGGGTGATCCCTTTGAACGCATTGATGAACTCTTGGATGAAGTGGAGCTTGAGATGTTCCAATTCCTTCTTCTTGCTCCATTGTTGTATTTGAATCTTGAACGGATGTGGATGGCTCAACTTGTAGAGATGAGGTAGGATTCGATTGAGCTTCCACACCCTCCATTGGCTTGATTTCTCCAATTGATAGATTCTTGATTGCTTGTGAGGGATCAATGTCACCTACATCATTTAGATCAACTTGCTCTACTTGAGAGCCGTTAGCTTCATCAAATTGCACATCACACGACTCTTCAACGCAACCGGTGGTTTTGTTGAAGACTCGGTAAGTATGCGAATTTGATCCATATCCTAATAGAAAACCTTCATCACATTTAGGTGTAAATTTTGACAATCTATTTTTCTTATTGAGAATGAAGCATTTGCTACCAAAGACTCGAAAGTAAGAGATATTCGGCTTATCTTTGATGAGAAGTTCATACGGAGTTTTCTTCAAGAGGCGGTGGAGATATAACCTATTTGTAGCATGGCAAGCGGTGTTGACGGCTTCCGCCCAAAAGCGATCCGATATCTTGTATTCATCCAACATCGTTCTTGCCATCTCTATCAAAGTCCGGTTCTTCCTTTCCCCCACGCCGTTTTGTTGAGGGGTGTAAGGTGATGAAAACTCGTGTTTGATCCCTTCCTCATCAAGATATTCTTCAACTTGCGTGTTCTTGAACTCCGTTCCATTGTCACTATGGATATTCTTGATCTTGAGCTTGAACTCATTTTGGGCACGCTTTGCAAATTTCTTGAACTTCTTTTGCGTGTCACCTTTATCACTCAAGAAGAATACCCAAGTATATCTAGAATAATCATCAACAATAACTAGACCATATTTGTTACCTCCGATGCTAATGTAAGCAACGGGTCCGAAGAGATCCATGTGAAGAAGTTCTAATGGTCTTGAAGTCGTCATTATGTTCTTCGCGGGATGATGAGCTCCAACTTGCTTCCCGGCTTGACATGCACTAAAAATTCTATTCTTATCAAAAGTAACACCCGTTAGTCCTAAAATGTGTTCCCCTTTAGAAGTTTGCTCAAATTCCTCATACCAACATGGGCTAGTCGGCGATGCCATAACCAACCCATGCTCGATTTAGCCATCAAGCAAGTCTCAAGACGAGATTTATCCGAGGAAAAATCCACAAGATAAAGCTTGCCTTTCATATGACCCTTGAAGACTATCGAGGAATTGTCTCTTCTAAAGACGGTCACATCAACATCGGTAAATAAGCAATTGAACCCTAGAGAACATAATTGAGATACGGAAAGCAAATTATAATTTAGAGACTTGACACGTAGCACATTTGAAATTGACAAGTCATTTGAAATTGCTACCTTACCAAGCCCCATTACCTTTCCTTTGGCATTATCGCCAAAAATGATGTTCTCATGAGGGGATCCTTCACTTGTTAATTGTGACAAAATACTCGCTTCTCCGGTCATATGATTAGTGCAACCAC
Organism: Stipa capillata; assembly: GCA_019208055.1. NCBI lineage: Eukaryota > Viridiplantae > Streptophyta > Magnoliopsida > Poales > Poaceae > Stipa > Stipa capillata. The sequence goes on along the minus strand of JAGXJF010005124.1, from coordinate 74,082 downwards.
TATCAATTACCCAACTTCTTCCACCGGAGGAGTAGTCCTACAAAACAAGTTTATATCTTTGATTTAGGTACCCATTTTTGGATGGGTCATTGCATGTTAGTCACAAGAATCTTAGGCACCCAAATGGTTCTCTTCTTAAGACCGCTATTCCTAAGTCCTACGTACTTAGCGTGGATGTTTCCATCTTTGCCTTTCCTTAGGACATAGGAGGCGTCAAAGGATCCACCGCCAAATGTCTTACTCATTTGGCGCTTCTTCGTCTCATGGCCATTGAAGTGAAGTGCCTCCACTTGCTTACCTTTGCTATGCACGAACTTTGTCTTAGGGTATTGTTGAGGCAACCAAGCTTTACCCTTCTCATTAAACTTTGGAGTAAATCCAAGTCCTTCATGATTGAAGTTTTCAACTTGGTTGCTCAACAATTCCTTGAGGGCCTTACTACCCTTGTGACATTTCAATAAACCAAAATGAAGTTGAGACTTTAGTTTAGCATTTTCAATCTTCAATTCTTCATTGTTGGCATTTGAGTTAGAAGCACATTTTGAGCATGGCACATGAACATGATCAAGTAATGAGGTTTTAAGCTTCTCATTTTCAATGACAATGTTCCCAAGCAATTTCTTAGTTTTGAGATAACCAAGTTCTAATTGAGCATAATCTTCTTTTAAGCAATCGTTGGTTTTCTTAAGTTTCTTCTTAGTAGCTTTATTGTCATTAACCATCTTAATCATTGCATCACTTCTTATTCTCTCTTTAGTTAGCTCTTTCTCAAGATTAATGTTCTTTTCTTTTTCATAAATAAGTAATTCTTCTTGTTTATCTAGAGTATCCATTTGCTTATCTATTGTTTGTTCAAGAGCTTCAATAGTGGTTAGCAAGTGAAATATTTTACTCATGGTATTTTTATCAAGTGAGGTAATCATATCATCATCTAGCAAATCATCCTCACTATCATTATCAATATCACTACCAACATTGAATAACGCAAGAGAAGGCTTTTTGAGAGGTGATACCTTAGACCCCTTTGCCATAAGACAAATGGGCGATTCTTCATCACTTGAATTGTCGAAGAGAGACTTTGGTGGTGTTGAGGCTTCAATTGCTATTCCGGCCACACCATCATCATCTTCACTTGAGGAGGAGTCAAAGTCAGAATTCCAATATGAGCTTGAGCCTTGTAGTCCTTCTTGGAGAACTTGCTTTTCTTGTGAAATTCCTTCTTCTTGAACTTCTTCTCCTTCTCCTCACTGTTGTCTCCCTTCTTGTGAGGACAACTTGCGATGAAGTGATCGAACTCACCACATTCAAAGCAAGCTCTCTTTGGCCTTCTTGTTTTGGTCTTGCCGAAGTTCTTCCATTTGTCGCCTCTTTGACCAAAACCGCTCCTCTTCAAGACTTTTCCAAATCTCTTGACGAATAAGGCCATCTCTTGCATTCCTTGTTGAAGTTGCTCCATTTGATTTTCTTCTTCATCTTCACTTGAGCTTTCTTCAACAACTTTCTTGGCCTTCAATGCAATGTCATTCTTCTTCAAGCTTGGGCTTGGCTTTGTGAGGGCACGGATCTCATGAGCTTCCTCATCCATTAAGTCATGAGCAAGAATGCGCCCAAGGACATCATGGGGAGTTAGCTCATTGAAGTTGTCCTTCTCTCGGATGAGTGTGACCAATGTCCGATTCTTGGGGGGCAATGGCTCGAAGCATCTTCTTGACAACGTAGTTGTCAGTCATCTCTTTGCTTCCAAGACCCTTGATCTCATTGACCAAGTTGTTGAGGCGGGTGTACATGTCGCTTGGCGTCTCTTGATCTCCCATCACGAACCGATCAAGCTTTCCTTTCGACAATTCTAGCCTTGATTCGCGGACGGTGGAGGTTCCTTCATGAATCTCCATGAGAGTGGTCCAAATTTCTTTGGCACTCTCAAGAGAACACACCCGGCTGAACTCATCTCCACTCAATGTTCCAAATATGGCGTTGACGGCTTGAGCATTGTAGTGGATGAGTCTATCTTCATCGGTCGTCGGATTTTCTTCATCTACTACAATGTAGCCATTTTGAACTATTCGCCAAATGGCGGGTTTAAGAGATATTAGATGCATCTTCATCTTATGTTTCCAGGAAGCATAGTGAGTTCCATCAAAGTAAGGTGCTCTACCGGATGATCCACCAAAAGAATGAGTATTATAAACATTTGGAGGAGGAACATTTTGATATGTGTGAGTGCTACCACTACGCACCCCCGAATCATTGTTCGACATCTTGGGCTCTCTAGGCAGTGAAGCCCTAATGAGAGAGACCTTGCTCTGATACCAATTAAAGGATCAAGATGTCGGCCTAGAGGGGAGGGGTGAATAGGCGACTAACTAATTTTAATTCAAAGTTAATCAATTCTTCAACTTTTGCGGAATTAAACTAGATTGATTAACAAAGATGAAAATATTCAATTATGAGAACTCCAATATACTAAGCAAGATAAATATGAACTATATAAGAATATTTGCAAAGTAAATGCGGAATTAAAAGAGGTAAGGGACAAAGATTTGTTGCCGGAGTTCGGATCCTTGAGGGGATTCTACGTCTCCGTTTGGGTAGCTCGATCACACTTGATCAAGAGCCGGCTTCTTCTCAAGCCTTTATCCCTCGAGGACTCTTCAGAGTCTCCTCGACTTCTTCTTGGAGATTCTTTCCTCGCGGAGGCGAATCCCGGCCTTCACAAACTTCCCACGGCTCACCACACGGATCGGGAGCTCGTGAGTGACTCCTAACCGTCAAGGAGTCCTCAACCTCCAAGAGAAATGAGCTTGATGAACACTTGGAGATGAACTCAACGCGTTGCTTGGATTGGATCTCAAATCACTCAACTCTTTCTCTTCCTCTCAAGGTTTCTCTCTTGGTGCTTGGAGGAGTGGAGAAATGCTCTTGTGTAGGCAGGAAATGGAATGGGCAAAGAGTTCCCCTTGCTATGGGCAAGGGGGCTTATATAGAGGCTCCCTTAAAAACTAGCCGTTTGAGCCAAACTACCAAAATCCAGACCCTCCGGATTTGGACCGGACCCTCCGGATTTTCAAATCCAACGGCTCTCTCGTGAGGTGGCAGAGGAATCTGCTGGGAATTTTCTCACCCGTACTGTCCGCATTTTACCCGGACCCTCCGGGCCTGTATCCGGACTTTCCAGAACAGATCCGGATATCGGTCCGGACTGTCCGGGCTGGGGTCCGGCCTTTCGAGTACTGATCCGGACCCTGAGCCGGACCCTCCGGCCTGAGGTCCGGATCTCTTCTGGAAAACCCGGACCCTCCGGCCTGAGGTCCGGATTTCCTCTGGAAAACCCAGACTCTGACCCGGACCCTCCGGCCTGAGGTCCGGATTTCTTCTGAGATGAATATTATGGGGTTTTCTGTGGGAGCTTTTTGGCGACAAAGACTTTTGCTCGGCAAGGACTCTCCTCGATCATGTTCATCAAGCCCCTCTTTATAGTACGGTGGTCCTAGACTTAATGTGACTCTTGTCACTCAAAAGATAAAGATTACATCTAGGAGATTTACAACCTTCTTCTTTTCCCTTTTCTTTTGAGGGGTTGCCGATGCTCCTCGGTTTCATCTGTTGAGGACTAAAACCTGTTTTTACACTCACAAGGGTCATTAGTCCTCTAATCGTTTGTCATTAACCGCCAAAACACATTTAGGGGCCTAGATGCACTTTCAGCAGTCCTCCCCCTCAGTGGTGGTGACATGAGTGTCATGGTATCCTCCTCGGTGGTGGCGAACAAGCAGTCCTCCTCCTAGGGTACCCAACATTATCTCAGATGGTTCAATGGCCGAACCGTCTGAGGTATGTATTATCTCGGGAGATTCAACTGAGGAACCGTCTGAGATAACTTGATATCTCAGATGCTTCCTTCGGTGGAACTGACTAAGATATCAGGTTTTCTTACATGGGTTCTTCGATGGAACCGACTGAGATAACTTTTTGGTTTTTGTTATTTGTAGAAATGAGTGGTATATCACATAAATATTTAATGAAGTTTGGATATTAAGTTCATATATTACATCCAAGTTCATATATTACATTCATCCAACGTGCTTATTTCCTCTAATTATTAGGCCTTACAATGACCGTTGAGTTCGTACGTACGTTCATCAATTTCTTCTTGTTCTTCAATCCTTATGCCGTCTCCAGGAGGGGGCAACTCGTCAAATTTATTGTATTCTTCCTAATCCACCACATTCTGAACTCCGACGATTCTCCTTTTTCCTTGCATAACCACTTTTCTTCTTATTTGTCAGGTCGGTAATATAGAAGACTTGACAAACTTGCTTAGCAAGACGAATGTTTTGTCTTTATGGCCGACACGTTCGAGGTCCACGGTAGTATGTCCATACATGTCAACCTCACCCAATGGCACCGAAACAAGTGGATCTTGAAATGTATTTAGTCAAGCTCCCAAATCTCCTCTATAAATCCATAGTAGGGTCTTTTCCTCCTATCTGCATTGACAACATCTATGGGGACACTGTTGTTTTGTTATCTGCTCCTCATGTCCTGATTTCTCATATAAAATGTGTTTGTATTTATCTCGTATCCTTGTCATGTCACAACTATCCATGTCGGACCATTCGCCAACCATGTGAGAGTTGCACTTGATGGTCCCTCGGTGAGTTGCTCCTTCAACCATTCATAAATCAGTTGTTGTGATGTTGCGTGATCCAAGAACTCAGTCTTGTTGGATTCTCTTGCCATAGCATGTTGTGGAGTACCTGGTTTTAAGGACCAGAGAACCCTTATGTTTACCATACTAGTCCCATGTTCAGTAGCCAGTACACATAAATTAACTTGAATACTATAGTCATACATGAATATTACAGTCTGATACATAGACCAGCACTGTCTTTATTTTACACATGTGGCCTAGCGGCCAAATTAAAGAGTCTACAATGGAAAGATACACGTAGAAAATGCCCATCAATATGCCATACTCAATAGGCAATTGAGTGGGGTAACATCCTACTCCTCGTAATCACTATCGTCTTTGGAGTAGTATTCCGCTTCGTCTGGCCAAATCAACAAGCCAGGTGAGTATATTGAATGTACCCGCAAGCATCCCACAGAGAGTGGTATATCAGCTATATTCATGCAAGGCTTTGATCAATAGAGGAAACTCTCCCTATGTTGCATATTGTGCGGAAAAGTAAGTTCTCATTAATAATATGCTAATAGATTGGCAAGCATTTTTGCAAACATGATCTAAAGAAGGAAGCATCTCTGCAACAATGGTAGCACCTACTACCGCTTCAGATATCTCAACACCAAATCTCTTTACCAAAATCAACTCGTATCACCACCTTGTGGTACGGTCCAAACCATATTTCTACAGCTCCCGCTACTTGCCCGTAGCTCATACTGCACACTATGAACACATCATGTTCGCATCCCTAAACTCATACCCCACCTTTTTAAACAAAACATAGTCTACCCAATGTGTGGCCTAACCAAGTTGTGTCCATGACTGTAAACACATCTATTCGAATAGATTTTTAACACTCTACAGAGGCTGTACGGCTTTACCCACAATAGTCACCCCTATTGCCGAGTGCTACGAGTACACTCTGTGAGTTGTACCAGGAGGGTTGTTACAACAAGACTCTTCTTCCATTTTGCCCTAATGACGAACTCGCCAAATGAGTCATTATCAGCAATTGCTTGTTAAACCACGACACAATACAGACCCACATTTGTGTCAAGCAACTTCCTACGTTAAACCACGAGAAGGCTCTCTGGAGTTAAACCACTCTTGTGCAGTTTCCACCTATCGCCTACGGGTTCATACACTAGTATTAAGCAGAACATTGGGTCAAGCCCTTCCCACTAGAGCATGTGGACGTACAATATGAACTTGGGTGAGCGGTACTTAGATTCGGTCCTTAATTGATCCGAGCAAGACTCCATATCACCTTCAAGCACAAAAGGCCAGACCTAACCATTCCACATAAGGCAACACCACCAACACAATGCCTTCCCCAATCACCACCTTATGTTTCCCACCCGAATCCAAATCATCTCAGTTTTGTTTTAGGTTTTGTCATAAACCATTTTACCAAAACCTTTCCTAGGACAATGAATGCCTCCTTGAGGATTCATTTCACAAGCATTCTGGTGATTCCATAACCTTTTGTTGAAAAGTTGATATTCCTACGGGTCTAAGCATAGGGGTACATATATATATAGGTGTTACCATATTTTTAGGGGGAAATATTCCTATGGCGACACGAGGTGCCATACAGGCTATGGTACATGCAATAATAGGTCATATCTATCGTTAGCATAAAATGAACAGTCTTAGCAACATAGCATGCAAGGTTCGCAAATGATATAAGTAAGTTTTGAACATATAGGATTTGACATGATCAAGGCGGGAGCTTGCCTGGCAAGTCGTGGTATTGGTCTTGCTCTTGAAGTTGGTACAGTGGAAGCTCGGGATCCTCCTCGAGAGAACCTGATACGTTGTCAACTACACATTAAAAGGGGCGACGAATAAATCACCACGTAGATGAACTCCAAATAAGAACCAAATGGTACAACAGGGATGCTCATGAAATATCTTGGTTCCAGGAAGTCTTTAAGGTTTCTAAGGTTTTGATTCGATTAATGATTACTTAACCAAGGCCTCGAACCTACACGAGCAACATGCATTCTTCATCTTATTAAGTTTAGAAAAATCTTTATGCTTGCTTTGATTGAGTCCAGAGGATAACAAAGGTTGGTAAGGGGGAAAAGTTCATAAGGTCCTCTAGGTAGCTACAATTATTTAGCATGAAATAATGCGTATTGCATACTAGGGAAAATCAAAACCATTAGGTTTTATCCAAAAATCAAATTGTTTCATATAGCTTTCTTAGATTACAGAGGTAATACCATGTTTGAAATGTTCATAAACTATGTTAGGGTGCTCTAGAAATATTTTTGAATACATTCGCTATTTAAAGAAGAAACAAAATTTAAGCAATTATGAGTTCTTCTTTGTTCTTATTCACATAAGGTTGAAAGAAACTGTGTTTGAATAGAAAGTTGGGGAAACCTTTTATGATTCAAGAAATGAAAAAAGATCTTAGAGAACCGGCCTAACTGAACCGGTCAAACCAACACATAAATGGTTATGGACAAATCAAACCACTTTCTGGTTTTAACATATGATGTCGGGGGCGTATTTGGAGGGTACGCCTCCACTTACCTTGACATCAGGCCCGGTAGAAGGCCCGAGACCCACTTGTCAGCGTCACCTAGTGCTTACCACTTTGGGACTTATTTCCTGGGGCGAGGCCCACTTGGCAACCGGGTGGGACAGCTCCGCCGCTCGAGGCAGAATGGTGACTGCAGCGGTGGGGGCTTCTCTGGCAAGTTTTGGGGATTTGACTCAGTGGGTTCCTCGGGAAAAAGAACGGGATTTTTGTATCAAGAGGGGGAGGAGAACATGATGGCAGAGAGTAATTGGCTCGGGAAGGCTTGCTTCGGGTGGATTCGTAAGGAACAGAGGGATTTGCCGAGGAGGGAGAAGAAGGGACTTCAGGAAAAATTGAGAGCTTCTGTGACTTGGAGAGGGAGAGTGAAGTGTGGTGAATGGAGAAGGGTTCTCGGGTGTTGCTTTTATAGGTGGAAGCACGGGAAGGGGAAAGCTGCAGCCGCAGGAGTGGATGAGCACAACGAGAGTGAGCTTCTCGGGATGATTCGGTGCGGTGGTGAGCTATGGTAGAGAGGAAGGGAGGCCTTGGCAAGCGCTGACATGGCGGGATTGCTCCGAAGCAATGGTTGACGCAGGATGCCTACACGGGTGCGCACTATGCGTGTTCGGGGCGTGGCCAAAGCGTATCCAGCGCACGCACATGTCGGCATGGGCTTTTGCTATTGTGCATGGGCTATTCTGTGCGTGCGCACCCATGTCGCAGAGAGGCAAATAGACTTAGGAGAAACAATGGGGAGCTTTGGTGCAAAGAGGCAGAGAGAAAAAGTGAGAGAGAAGAGATGCCACTCGTGGCATGGCTAGGGTTAGCATGACAGCGAGCCAAACATACCTTTGCAAGGGTAGCCAGAGATATGGATAAGTGTCTTAGGTGAAGAGGAGTCTATAGAAATTTTATGAAATTTTTCACAAGAGCATAGCACATGATTTCATGTAGAAGAGTTAGCACAGAACTGCTCTGTTGGGGGAGTCCGGGCGAGGCTCCAGGGCGAGGTACCCCCTGTCCTCTGTTCATGTCATGATTAACGCAAGGAGTTATGCAGGGGCCTTAGGTGGGTTCGAGCCAACGGGAAGCCATCTCGGTCGGACGACTTAACCGCTGAGGCGAGAAGCAAGTCGGCCCCCATGGACGAGGTAAGAGGGCGACTCGGCCGGAGCGAGGAGGAGGGCGAGACGAGACCACCGGGTACGGACGACGTCACCGGCGCAGAGGACGACAAGGGCGGAGGCGAGCCGTACCGGCGAAGGGAATCTACGAATATACCAACGCATTTAGTAGGTAGCGGCGAGGTGGAGAGTACGAGTTCGGCCAAATGTACGGGGACACGAGCTAGGAAAAGATTGTAACCTTTAGAGGGGTAGCGGTGTATTTACACTTGTAAGCCGGTTTTGCCTATATAAGGGCAAGTTGGCACCCCGTATGAACAGAGATCAATACAAGCTTCTACCACACATTCTTCAATACCTTTGTCTTCGGTGGTAGTTGGATAAAGTCCCGCGGACGCTTGGCTTCGTTCCCCTAGTCTCCCCCTAGCACCTCGGTCTCCGACCCGGGGGGCCTACACCTGCTGACCGAGAACCATCTCGTCAACAGTTGGCGCCGACCGTGGGGACGAAGGGGCGAAGTACTTCCTGAGGCGGGTCTCCATCATGCCGCCTCGACCGAAGAAGGGCGCGACCACGACAAGGCGGAAGGCGGCGGCGAGCAGCAGGCGCGGGGTCCAGCTCCCTCCCCCTGCGGCCGAGGGCGAGACGAACGTGGAACCAGCGAGAGCCGCCCCGGAAGGTCCCGACGGTGCGGGCGAGCTCACCTCCGGCGTCGCTGCAGACGGCGCGTCGCGGGAGGCTGTCCCGTCCTCCGCGGCGCGAGCGCCACCCCCGGCGGGGCCCTCGGGCGGACGGACCCTGGCGGAAGCGGTGGACGACTTGCACCGGCAGGCCGACGAGGCGGCGAGGAACTCGGTGGCATTGCAGGCGCGCCTCCAGGCGGCGGAGCTGGAAGCCCAAAGGGGTTCGGCCTTAAGAACGCAGGGGCGACGTTCGCCCGGCTGATCGGCAAAACCCTGCGCGATCAAGTCGGCCGCAATGTCGAGGCATACGTGGACGACGTCGTCATAAAGAGCAGCCTCGCCCAGTCGCACGCGGTCGATGTACAGGAGACCTTCAGCAACTTGCGCAAGTCCGACATGCGTCTAAACCCAGAGAAATGTGTCTTCGGCGTGCGCGCGGGGAAGCTGCTGGGGTTCCTCGTCTCCAAGCGGGGGATAGAGGCCAACCCAAACAAGATACAAGCAATCCTCAGCATGAGTCCCCCCACCACAACCAAGCAAATCCAGAAGCTGACGGGTCGCCTCGCCTCCTTGGGAAGGTTCGTATCTCGCTCCGCCGAGAAGGGGCTCCCGTTCTTCAAAGCCCTCAGGGGCTCCGGGAAGTTCGAATGGACGGAGGAGTGCCAGCTCACCTTCGAGAACCTCAAGCAGTACCTCGCCTCGCCTCCGCTCCTCCAGAGCCTGTCCCCGGGGGATGTCCTCCTGCTGTACCTCGCCGCAACGGCCTCGGCCGTCAGCGCCGTCCTGGTCAGGGAGCAGGCGCGGACCCAAAACCCGGTCTACTACGTCTCCGAGTCGCTGCAAGGGGCGAAGCTGCGCTACACCGAGCTCGAGAAGCTGGCATACGCGCTAATCATGGCCTCCCGAAAGCTTCGCCACTATTTCATGGCCCATTCCGTCCGGGTCCCGACATCATTCCCAATCGGCGAGATGTACCGCAACAGAGAAGCCACCAGCCGAGTCAGCAAGTGGGCAGCCGAGCTCGCCCCGTTCACCATCGAGTTTCTTCCTCGAACCGCCATCAAGTCGCAGGTCCTCGCCGACTTCGTCGCCGAATGGGTGCCCCGCCCGGATTTCGAACCCATCGCGGGCGACTCTGTCTGGACGCTATACGTCGACGGTTCCTGGTGTGCGGAAGGAGCGGGGGCCGGCGCGGTTCTGGTGTTGCCGGGGGGAGCGAAGATGCTATACTCGGCCCGCCTGGACTTCAAAACAACGAACAACGTCGCCGAGTACGAGGCTCTTCTACTCGGCCTCCGCAAGGCGCGCGCGGCCGGGGCGCGCCGCCTCCTCGTCCGAAGCGACTCGCAGTTAGTCGCCGGCCAAGTCGGAAAGGACTACCAGGCGAAAGATCCAGAAATGGCGAAGTATCTGGTGGCGGTAAGGGCCGTTGAGAAATACTTCAGCGGGATCACAATCCAGAGTATCCCGCGCGGGGACAATGTCGAGGCCGATCTTCTGGCCCGGGCGGCGAGCGGCGGCTCCACCCCGCCTCCTGGTACGTTCAGCGAGATCTTGAGGGCCCCCTCGGTCGAGGCTGGGTCCGAGGTCAACGCCATCACCACAGACGCCGCCTCGCCTGAAGATTGGAGGGCACCGATCGAGGAGTACCTCGTCTCGAAAAAGGAACCCGGAGACCCGGCCAAAGCTCGGCGCCTCGCCGCGCGTGCGCGGAGCTTCATCATCCACAAGGGCTCGCTCTACAAGCGGGGGGTGTGCGCCCCGTTTCTGAGGTGCCTCGCACTCGAAGAAGGACGGAGCCTGCTCAAGGAGATTCACCAGGGGCTCTGCGGTTCACACCTCGCCCCGCGGTCCTTGATCGCCAAGGCTTACCGCGCTGGCTTCTACTGGCCAACGGCGTTGACCGACGCCCAGACGCTGGTACGGCGCTGCCCCCGCTTGCCAGTGGATGGGCCGAGGCACTAACAAACCGGCGTCGGTGATGCAGCCCATCTCGCCCTCGTGGCCCCTCGCCCGCTGGGGGGTGGACCTCGTCGGCCCTTTCAAAACGGCGAGCCGGGGTGCCAAGTTCGTCGTCGTTGCCCTGGACTACTTCTCCAAATGGATAGAGGCCGAACCACTGGCGAAAATCACTTCGGCCGCCGTGCAGAAGTTCGTCTGGAAAAATCTCATCTGTCGGTTTGGCCTCCCGCGCGAGCTTACCGTGGACAACGGGACGCAGTTCGACGCGGCAAATTTCAGGACATTCTGTTCCGGCCTCGGTGTCAAGCTCTGCTTCGCCTCGGTCGCCAACCCTAAAGCTAACGGCGCGGTGGAAAGGGCGAACGGCATCATCCTCTCCGGCCTACGGCGGCGCATGTTCGAGCTTCCCGCCAGAAAGTGGGCGGACGAGCTCCCCAACGTCTTATGGTCGTCTCGCACCTCGGTCAGCCGGGCGACGGGCCACACCCCATTCAAACTGCTGTTCGGTGAAGAAGCCGTCACCCCGGCAGAAGTCGAGTTGGAGTCCCTTCGCACGCACGAGTCACCAGACGACGATAAACATCTCACGTCCCTCGAGGGGCTCGACGAGGTCCGACAAAACGCCGCTCTCCACATCGACCAGTACCAAGCCGCCACGGCGAGACACTACAACAAGACGGTGAAGCCGAGACCGATAAAGGTAGGCGACCTGGTGCTCAAGAGGAAGCTCAATCCCGAAGCCGACGGCAAGCTCGCCCCCAAGTGGGAAGGCCCGTACGAAGTCGTCTCCTCATCTCGACCGTTGTCGTTCCGCCTGAAGGACCTGGATGGAGTCGACCTCAAGCACAGCTGGAACAGCGACAATCTCAGGAAATACTACATCTGATCTCACCGCGAGAAACTGCTGCTGCGTCAGCTAAAAAGGACGTCGTCCTTGTAAAAAACCGCATATTTTGGCTATGATAACAGCTCGCTATGTTCCAGCTCCGCTCCGCGCCCTAAACAACGACACGGCCCGGCTCCGCCGCCTTGGCCTCAGTGGCGACACGGCCCCGCGCCGCGCCCTAACTCAACGACACGGCCCGGCTCCGCGCCTCGGCCTCAGTGGCGACACGGCCCGGCTCCGCGCCTCGGCCCCAGTGGCGACACGGCCCCGCGCCACGCCCTAAACGACGACACGGCCCGGCTCCGTGCCTCGGCCTCAGTGGCGACACGGCCCCGCGCCGCGCCCTAACTTAACGACACGGCCCGGCTCCGCGCCTCGGCCTCAGTGGCGACACGGCCCCGCGCCGCGCCCTAACTCAACGACACGGCCCGGCTCCGCGCCTCGGCCTCACTGGCGACACGGCCCGGCTCCGCGCCTCGGCCCCAGTGGCGACACGGCCCCGCGCCGCGCCCTAAACGATGACACAGCCCGGCTCCGCGCCTCGGCCTCAGTGGCGACACGGCCCCGCGCCGCGCCCTAACTCAACGACACGGCCCGGCTCCGCGCCTCGGCCTCAGTGGCGACACGGCCCGGCTCCGCGCCTCGGCCCCAGTGGCAACACGGCCCCACGCCGCGCCCTAAACGACGACACGGCCCGGCTCCGCGCCTCGGCCTCAGTGGCGACACGGCCCCGCGCCGCGCCCTAACTTAATGACACGGCCCGGCTCCGCGCCTCGGCCTCAGTGGCGACACGGCCCCGCGCCGCGCCCTAGACGACACGGCCCAGCTCCGCGCCTCAGCCTCAGTGGCGACACGGCCCAGAGCCTCGTCCTGACCTAGCAGCGACGCGCCCCCCCCCAGACACCACTCCATTAAGGTCAACCCCCTCGACTTCACCAACAACATCGTACGCGAGTCCTACATAACCTCGCCTCGACCAAACAAGAAGCACCTCGCCCATTGTATAAACAAGAAGCGATTGCGAAACAGGGCGACCGCGTCTACTTCACGGTCGCCCCTATTTTTAGTGGGGGAAGGGCCCTTCGGTCCACGAAAAGTTACAAGCAGCGTATGGCACGCAGGATCGACCGCGTCAGCTTAACCGGCGACATGGCGTTTAACGAGGAGAGATGCTCGACGATCCTACACTACCTCGCAACGCGTCCAACACATACCTCGCCCAGCATACGAAAGTAAGTAAATAAGTGAATAAATAGATCTGCGGTTACAAGAGGAGGCGACCGCGACTACTTCCCGATCGCCCCTTTATTTCCGGTGGGAAAAGGCCCCCCGTCGGTCCATGATGGATTACAAAGTCGCGTCCGGCGCAACAACACAAGGAAAACCGCGAAGTCAGCGTCCCAAAAATTTGGGGCGAACTAGACGATACAACAACCCTACTCGGCATCGTTAGGCACTTCGGTGGCGAGGGCCAAAAGGATCAGGTCCCCGTCCCCTTTGTCTTCAGCCGAATCGTCGCCCTCGACCTCCTCGCTAACCGCGGCAAGCAGCCCGCTCCTTCGGGCTGCAACGACCCCCAGGGCGACATCCCCCGCGCCCCCCCCCCGGGTCCGCCGTCGTCCTTCCGAGTAGCCAGCAGGGCGGCCGAGCAATGCTTATGCGACATAGCCATGAAAGGGCGAGAACCTCGTCGCCCAGCAGGCGACTTATGTCGCGACGACGTAGTCTGCAAGCGAGCACGGTAAAAATGAACATCGATATAAATAAACGAGGCCAACTCGACTTGACCAAAAGATTTCTACGCCACGCAGCGAGTTCACAAAAAGGCCACAGGCGGCAGGCACGTCGACGCAGCGACAAAAAAGGAAAAGCGTTTAAACCGGCCCTGAAGGCGAACTTTAAACCTTTGGCGGCGAGGACGATGCGGGCGACTTGCCACCCGAAGTGCCTTCAGTGCCCTTCGAGCTCGCCCCCACGCTCGGCCGCTTCCGGACTTCTGGATCGCCTCCACGTACTTCTGCCCTTTCTTGCGAGAAGTCCAGACCGAAGACATGAAAGCGTCCGCCTCGCCCTTGAACTTACGACGGACCCCGACCACGTCGGCTGTCTTCGGGGTGACATACCCTGGAGCCGAGAAGACCGAAGACTCGGGGCGAGATGCCAAGAGGGAGCAGCCGAGGAGGAGCTCTGCGGCGGCCCGGGCGTTGTCTTGGGCAAACTGCAAGGCCGCCAAATGAGAATCGTGGCAGACCCGAGTCGCCCATTTTAAGCCCTCCGTAGTATAAGCATCCGCATCGTCGCAGCTGAAGGGAGCGACGTCGAGGCCGACCACCTCGCTCGTCACGTGCGCCGCGTGACACAACCCTGCGACGAGCCGGCGCGCCCGAGAATGTTGGTCGGCGTGGAAACCGAGCCGCTCGTGCACCAAGGCGAGGTCGGCGCGGAGTTGCTTGACCTCCCGCTCGGCTGAGGCAGACTTCTTCTCCTCCGAAGCGAGCAGCTTCGCCGCCGCCTCGGCCTTCCCGCGCTCGGACGCGAGCGACTCCTCCGCCTCAAAGGCGCGCTTCTTCAACGCCTCGGCCCCTTCGCGCTCTGTGGCGAGATCGCCCTCCACGCGAATAGCGCGCCTCTCCATCTCCTTCAGCTTAGACTTCAGGAGTCCCACCTCGGAGGCAGTCTCGTCCAGACGCACGGCGAGTGCGGCCGACCTGTCCTCCGCGGAGCTAAGGGCGTGCAGGGCGTCGGCGGTGCGAGCCCGCTCCTCGGCCAGCGGACTGTCGGTGTCGCCCGCGCGCGCCTCCAGAAGCGCCAGCTTCTCGGCGACGAACAGACACTGAAAAAGGAGAAGTTAGTATTCATCCACCGGAGGAAACAAGGGGCTGGCGAGGTTACCTTCAGTGCCGCGGCTCGTGCCGCCGCTCCGACCTGGGATGCTGACATCCCAACGAAACTCGCCGCCACGTCCTCCTCGGACAGCCTCGCCTCAGGGCGACTTATGAGGTCTAGCTCCAGCGGCGAGGTGGCGAAGAACTCCGGCCCGAGCCGACCGGACAGCTCCACGCGGGGACGAGACGGCTGAGTCGAGTCGAGGGAACCCCCGCTCTTCGTCTTCCCCCGCGGGGATGTCGAGGATAGCACCGTCACGACGTTTGGGGCGGAAACCTTCTCGGGTATCGGCGCCTTCACCGGGTCGGCCTCGCCATCCGCGCCGTCGGGCGAGCGCTCCTTGGAAGTTCCCGCCAGTGGTGCGTGCTCCATCGTCGTACCTCCGGGCAGAGCTTCGCCCGAGCGAGGCTCCGCGGCAGGCGACCGCACCTGAGAAACTGGGGGATCTTGAAGGGACCCCTCGGCGACGTCGCCCTCGACGGCCCCAACGGCTTCGTCAATCTCGACATCAGACGAAGACGAGGAGGACGACTCCCAGGAGAACTTCTCCCCCGTCACGGCCGTCGAGTGCACCGCGGTAAAGAGACCGCCCATCGGCCCCTTGCCTGCGCCTGGTCCGGGCTTAGCCGCCACGTCGTCCTGCTTCTTCGACGGGGGCTCCTCGTCGCTGCCGTCGCGCGACCCTTCCTCGTACTCCTCGTCGTCCTCAGATCCGTCGGAGTTCGCCCCGCCGTGAGTAGGCGACTCGTGGTTGTCGCTGTCGGCGTCGTCATCATCCCAGTCCGCTAGCTCGGCGGCGACGCTAATCGGCTTTGCCTTCTTCGGGGCCGCCTTCGCCTTCGGGGCCGGAGCAGGCCGCTTCCTCTTCTCCCCCGCCTTAGTGTCTCCGGCCGGGGCGATGTCCGGGCGAGCAGGAACATCCCAGCCGAATAACTCGCAGGCCCGGTTCCGGCGAATGGCGATCATCTTCGAGACGACCACCGCCTCGGACGGCAAGTAGCGCCCCAAGAGGAGATTCGCGTCTCGCTCCGCCCGGGCGAGGTCGTACCCCTTCGTCGGCTCGTACCCATAAAAGGAGCAGGGCCCGAGAGGTTGCCCGTCGGGAGTAGGTTTGCACTTCATACTCCAGCCGGTGGCGAGCGGCCGGATCTTCAGAAGGAGGTACTCCTCGACTAAGTCGCGCGACGAGAGCTGGTGGCTCATCACCTTCAGGGCGTCGCGCCTCGCCAAATCCGCCGTGGAGGCGAGCGGCGTGCGAGTGGTGTACCCAGGGGCGACTTTATCGCCGGTGAAGCCGAGGTCGCCGACCCGGTAGAAAAACCACTCGTTCTTCCAATTCTTCCATTTGTTCTTCAACGCCATGGCCGGATACGAGCCGTCGGAGCCTCGGCACCCTCGGAAGCCGATCGTCCCGAAGAGAGAGTGGGCCCCGTTGTGGACGGCCGAGGTGGTCATCACCGGTTCATGAAACATAGCGAAGCCGGCCGCCGTGCTATCCATCCGCATCGACTTCATTGCGAACTCGAAGATGGCCAAACGGGAGATGGCGGTCGGGTTGAGATCCGAGATCTCCAGGCCGAAGTGGTCCAAGACGAGCCGGACGATGGGCGCGGCGGGGAAAGTGAGCCCGGCCCTGAACTGGTCGGCGAATACGACGATGTGGCCCGCCGACGGTTTAGCTCTTGTACACCCTTCCTCGGGGAGGGCCGGCCCGTGCTCGTCCAACCCCAGGGGAAGCACCCCGCCGCGCTGAGGCGAGACAGCGTGGTGTCCGACGCCTGAGTCGTACCAAGCCACCGGGTGTAGGTGACCTCGGCTCCCTTCTTCCCCTTCTGCTTCGTGACCGCAGCGGCCTTGCTGGTCGACATGGTCGTCCCTTCCCCCTCAAACGCCAAATCGTCCTGAAGACGCTTGATCGCGACCCAGTGTGAGCGGCGAATTGTGCCGAAGGTAGGAACCGGGCGAGAAGGTTTCAAGGCTCGGGCGCAGTGAGCGGCGAGTTGCAAGCGAGGAAGGCAGACGCTGTGACGCGGAAAGGGACGGGGGTATTTATAGCCCCAGGGTGGCCCGAAGTACAAGGAGAAGTAACGGGCGCGGAGCGGGATAAGCGGGTTGGAGCGTAACAGCCCGTGACGCAAGGCGGCCTTTACGGAAACTGGCGAGCAAGGAGATCGGGGATCAGGGGAGTCGGAGGGGGCACCTCGCCCCGGGCTCTCCGCCTCCCACTAGAGGAAGGATGCGGGCGCGAACGACGTCGAATTCCCCACCGCTCGCCCCCGCAAGGGGCTACTGTTGGGGGAGTCCGGGCGAGGCTCCAGGGCGAGGTACCCCCTGTCCTCTGTTCATGTCATGATTAACGCAAGGAGTTATGCAGGGGCCTTAGGTGGGTTCGAGCCAACGGGAAGCCATCTCGATCGGACGACTTAACCGCTGAGGCGAGAAGCAAGTCGGCCCCCATGGACGAGGTAAGAGGGCGACTCGGCCGGAGCGAGGAGGAGGGCGAGACGAGACCACCGGGTACGGACGACGTCACCGGCGCAGAGGACGACAAGGGCGGAGGCGAGCCGTACCGGCGAAGGGAATCTACGAATATACCGGCGCATGTAGTAGGTAGCGGCGAGGTGGAGAGTACGAGTTCGGCCAAATGTACGGGGACACGAGCTAGGAAAAGATTGTAACCTTTAGAGGGGTAGCGGTGTATTTACACTTGTAAGCCGGTTTTGCCTATATAAGGGCAAGTTGGCACCCCGTATGAACAGAGATCAATACAAGCTTCTACCACACATTCTTCAATACCTTTATCTTCGGCGGTAGTTGGATAAAGTCCCGCGGACGCTTGGCTTCGTTCCCCTAGTCTCCCCCTAGCACCTCGGTCTCCGACCCGGGGGGCCTACACCTGCTGACCGAGAGCCATCTCGTCAACATGCTCGATGTGCTTTTCTTGTGTATTGGTCTCCTAGATACATTTGGTAGGTTATGAAATTTTGTGGGATTTTTTTGAGGTTTATTTGTAGGTGTTGTAGTTCAAGGGTCAAAACAGCCCAAAGTCTAATTTTAAATGTGGTTTGAAATTTTTTACTGGAAATACCCATATTATTTTATATTTTGCTTGATATTGGTTTTATACAATTTCTGGAATTTCTTCAGAATTTTTGGATAGAGGGAAACACATGAAATCATTGAATTAGAGTTTCTGCCTAAAGAAAAGTAATAGGGAAAAAGGGGGTAAGGGCTAGGTCTTTAGAGTGTGGGCCCCCCTTCATGATATCTGGGCCTTGACGGGTGTAGGTTACACTGGTTTAGGATTTGTGGGGTCATATTAAGATTTTTAGGGTTTCTACTTTTTGGTTGAGAGGTGGAAGGTTATGGTCTATCTGTTTGCCGGGGGGGGACTAGAGTTCTCATGCATATATATATATATATATATATATATATATATATATATATGTATGTATGTATGTATATATATATATGTTTTTTATTTTAGGAGAGGTACGGTGCTCATGTCATGTCGAGCACATGCATATATATCTGTGTGTGTGTGTGTGTGATCTCATCTGCTAGCTATATGACATAAAATGATGCAAGGAAATATATAAGATCCAAATGCACTAAAAGATAAAATAGCTATACCCAGTGATTACATGTTTAGGACATAATTTGCTGGGTAGTAAAAACTAGGTGTTACACATGTCCATGTTTGGCTCATATACGGAGAAACTACAACCATGTGATGAAATATCGTGAAATGGGCTTGATCATACGTATCTGGTCATGATTTATTGGTTTCCTTCAAACGGTCCCGACATCGCTGAGCCTCCTCTCTTGAAGAGATTGAGGTATACATATCTGTGCAACCTGAGTCATGTAATCAATGCAAAACTCAACGACCTCTTCGGTTGCATAACCTTCGATAATGCTCCCCTCCGGGCCGAGATCGGTTCGGTACATAGGACTTCAGAATTCTCATGTACCGCTCAAATGGGTACATGCTACGTAGGAACACTGGCCCACACATCTTTATCTCCTTCACAATGTGAACAATAAGACATACAATGATATCAAAAAACTAGAAAGGGAAATACATCTCAAGATACATAGTCATTAATTACCACCTCTTTCTGTAGAGCATCTAGTGCATTGGGATCGATGACCTTTGAAGAAATTATGTTGAAGAATGACACAACCTCGTGGTTGTCTGTTGGACCTTGATCGGCAAAATATTTCTAGTTGCAACCGAGAGCATCTATGTTATCAGCAAATGACAATCATAGGACTTCATGCCAACTAATTTCAAATCTTGCATCAAAACAAGCTTCTTTATATTGGCGGAGTAACTGGATGGAACCTTCACACCATGCAAACATTCGCACAATTATGTCCTCTCGACCTTCGATAGAGTGTAAGAAGCAAGGGGAGGAATATCTGACCTTTATCAGTATTTTCTGGTGCTAACTCAGGCCTGATGCCCAATTTGACCGTCAAGTTCTGCCTTCACACCATACTTTGTTTTGTCTAGAATTTTTAGCAAGAGATCAATCACGCAATCACCAACATTTTTCTCTATGTGCATGACATCGATGCACTGGCAAACTTCCAGGTGCTTCTAGTAAGGAAAGTCTAAAAATATGGATCTCTTCTTCCAGATCGTCTTCTCACTAGACTTCTTCAATTACATCTCTTTGCAACACAAGATCGATATCCTTAACCATATCATAGACCCCAGTCCCACTTAAGTCCATTAGAGTAGATCCATTATTAATGGTCCCGTCAAATTGATCCCTCATCCTGCGGTATGGGTGATTCCACTGAAGAAACCTACGGTGACTCATGTACACTATTTTGCGTGAGTTGTTAAGACAAACACTTGTTGTATCATCTAAGAATTGAACAGAAGCTTTGGATCCTTTTATAGTCTGGCCTCACAAGTTACCAAAGACAGGATAATCATTGACGGTACAGAACAATAAGTTGCACAAGGTGAAGTTCTCATGTTGGTTTGAATCCGAAACATGTACCCCATTGATGATGACTAGTAGACAACTACTGTATGCGATGACCGTATCCATATTCAAATACACCACAAATATGGAGTATCCTATTTACTCGGAAAGGAGTGTATCCCGGAGAGGGACTCTACATCGATAAGGAAACCACCCATAGGTATCCGGGACTTCTTAAACTAGGCAGTCAATCCCGACGTTTAAGGAAAGTGGAGTACTCGGAGATGTGTCCATATCCCTTATGATATGATATATTCTCTATAAAAGGACTCAAGTCCTCCGGAGAAGCAGGACCAGAAGTTAGACAAGCAACTCTAGAAGCTTGATTAGATAGAACAGTCACTTCAAGTTAGACATACTGCCTTGGGTTGCACAAGCCTTTGAAGATCAATCACCTTCCGAGCAAGTAGAAGAGAAGATCGTCCTCGACAACCACCTCCGACTAGTTGTAGATCCCATCTAGGACTAGACACCTCCTCTTGTACCTTGTCTCGAGATCAATATATATCAACAGGATGTAGGGCTATTATCCTAAGAGAGTCCTGAACCTATATAATCCGTCTTGCTGGTGGCCTGATTTGTGGGTCATCTTACTCGGAACGATCCCCCTATCTCTTTTCTCTCTCCTCCATGAATTCTGTAAGATCGCCGGTTTACCGATGTCGACATTTGGCGCCGACTGTGGGGATCGTGTCTAATGCTTCCAACGAATCACCATCAGCGATTTCGCCACAAGTTGTACCAAGTCGATTTTGACGATCTATCAATCAACGATGAGTCCGACAATGACGTAAACCCCTTTATGGAAAAATACACCAAGGCTTACGGGATTGATCTCGAATCCCTAGACTACCAGAGCGATCACGCGAACGGTACGAGCCCCATGTTTGGACTATCACCCGCATGCTCTGACCACACAGATGGTTGACAAAACACACCGGAAGTCTCTTCTGATGGTAGATCCATGATGGATCTAGAGTACACCTCTAGCGGGCAATACCCCCAGGAGGTAACTGCAATCAGAAACGGGTCACACGAGAACGGCAAAGATGATCCGCCTCCAACTAGGAAGACTCCTCCACCGAACCCAACACCTTCTCAGGCAGGTAACACTGGTCCTCACGAAAAGACCTCAAGTCCAAAATATGCCGATCTATTTAGATCGAGGGCTACTAAGTGCCTGTCCGACATCTAAGAACGTCTCAAGAAACCCTTGTCGATCAATCTCATGACTCCTGAAGGCAAGATGTGGATGGACAACATGGAGCATCGCATACTCCAGCCACAAGAGCAGGCAGAATTGTTGCACAAGTGGCCAACACCCGCAGCACCATGAGAAGCATTACTCACTCTACCGTAACTAGTAATGGGGTGACTACGAAAGATAATCACCCCAGGGTGCTAATCGACCACACCGTCCCGTGTGCTCACCAGTTCCAATGGCAGATCTAGACAAGTACGCGGACAGATGACGGGACTCGAGAGCCCCAGCACGATACTCCCCAGATCATAATACTTCTCGGAACCACGAACAAGATCAGGGATGATCGCCTTTTCTGAACGATAAATCTACAAAGGGGGCTATCTACGGCTGCCAACCGTTTTCCACAGACCTATGATAGGTCTGATGGCCATCTCTGTTCAAACCAGGAGCCATCAAGAAATACGATGGCACCACGGATCCCGCCGAGTTTCTGCCTACACGACTACTATCGTGGCCTTAGGCGGAAACGAGAAGGTGATGGCCAATTATCTCCCGAATGCCCTCAAAGGACTGGCGAGAAGTTGGCTCACCAATCTTCCCCCTAGCTCGATCTACTCGTGGGAACAATTGTGCAGCCAATTCCAGGGTAACCTCCAGGGAACGTGTGTACGCCCTGGAGAGCCTGACGACCTATTTCAACTCTTCCAAGAGAAGGGGGAATCCTTGCGAGAGTACACCAAAAGATTCAACAATGTCCGTAACACTATACCCAAGATAACAGATCATGAGGTGATCAAAGCCTTCATACGAAGTTGCAGAAATCAGAGGTGCACCGAGGAGCTTACGATGAAAACGTTGAGAACTATCAAGAAACTAATGGAGTTCACTGACAAGGCAGCCAACACATAAGAAACACTTTAGTTTATCAGAGAAAGGGACGAAGGCATTGAGCGGCCTCAACCGAGTTATCACGACAACTCCAAGAAAAGCAAGCGCAAGAAGAAACCCTCCAAGGAAAGTCACAACAAGAGGTGGAAAACCAAAGAGGTTATGGCCAACCTCCCCAACAAGCGCCCCGACCTGTCTAGGAACAAGGATAAACCACAGGCAAGGGCAGGGTCCTCAGGAAAGAACTGGTGTGACTTCCACCAGACCGACAAACATGACCTATGCCAGTGCGAATCTTCAAGAAGTATGTCTAGGCGGAGCCCGAGAAGTTCAAAGGGAAAGGACCTCAGGTCGCTAACCAAAGTCAAGAAACTAATTATGATAACGATTCCAATGACCAGGCTTCTTTCCAAAGCAAACAAAGAAGAATAGACCATATGTTCGAGGGCTCGGCGTCTTCCGAGTCTAAATGACAATTCAAGATAGTGGCTTGAGAAGTCCTCGCCACTATCCCACCAACTCGTCAGACAATCAAATAGTCAGAAATCAAGGTCACTGTCAACCAAACCGACTGCCCCGAGAACTTTGTCCGGCCAGGACGATTCTCCATCGTGGTCGAACCAACGATTAACAACTGCAAGGTCTCTCGAGTACTATTGGATTGAGGAAGCTCCCTCAATGTCCTATTCACCAATGCACTCGACTCAATGCAGAATCCTCGTTCATCTCTCCAACCGGTCACACAGGCTTTCCACGGCATCGTGCTCGGATCAAGCACTACATTGATCAAGCAAATCACTCTCTCGGTCACTTTCAGAAAACCCGGCAACTCCCGAACAGAAAAGGTCATGTTCGACATAGTCAACTTTGAGACAGCCTACAATGCTACCTCGGACGACCAACCCTTGCGAAGTTCATGGCAGCCGCTCACTATGCATACTAGTGCGTGAAGATTCCAAGCCCCAAAGGTGTGATCACAGTCTGTGGTTGTCCAGAAATAGACATCCATTGCAATAAGCTTAGTCTCGACCTGGCCAAAGGGCATCACCCCGACTAGGACTACAAGCACTCGCGGCTGAGGACGTCTGACATAGAACACGGTCACGACAAGTCTTCTCACGAAGGGGTTGACCTCAAGAGAATAGGTTGGCCGCCAAGGATGGTCGGCCCTTCAAATCTTGGAATGTCGACCACCTCCAATAGTTGTATCTTTAAGTACTCTACCCAGTACATAGATGACATCTGAGTCATCCCCGACAACCGCCAGCATCATCCCAGACGAAGCCTCCCTTCCTCCAGATAACATCCGTCCGTCGGGTTCGCCAAGATGAGCCTCACTGGGTACCACTACCTAGCACGAGCACTTGCCCAAAGCTAATACGGAGTCAGCAAGGAGTCAAGGCACCTCAGGAATATCTGTGGACTATGGGAAGATCGGATGATAGCTTAAGCTATACACAAATACACAGTTAAATAAAGTTTTCTATTCTTAACTGTCTATTAGAAAACATTTATTTTCCGATAAATAATAAATAGTTGGGGGCTGGATAGATACAACGGGACTAAGAAGTTTTCGGCAATTCATTTTATGGAACATTGAGACTTTAGTACTTGAAAAGAGAAGGAAGTCTAAGCTCTAATCCCACGGGAAGGAGGAAGATCCCTTAACTTATCGATGAGTGACAGGAGGTCCTAGAACCTTCCACTCAACCTTGAACTAAGGCCTGATCGACCAAGATCCCTGACTAGCAACAAAGTCTTCCGACTTGTATCAGGGGGGAGCCGGACAGTGTGAAGTATAATGGATTCAACGAAACCAATCAGTACCTAGTAAAACCGATAAGGCACCTCAACTACTTAGTGAAGTACACTTAGGTAGTTTATCAATCACAAAGGACACACGATCCTATGCCCTACCAGTCGTGAAGAGAAGGAAGATCAAAACCACGGTCTTGAAACAGGCAGAGGAAGGTCCCTTACCAAGTCTACAGGTGACAGGAGGTCCAAGAAAATTCCACTTGACCTAGACCTAAGGCCCAACTAACCGAAGTCTCCAACTAGTGGGAAGCCTCTAACTCGGACTTGTGGGAAAGGGGTCGAAGAAGTATCCAAGGTTCCTGATAAGTCCTCAAGTGCCAGGTTCCCGATAAGATTTCTAACTCTAAGTTAAAAGAAAAAATACACACAAGGCACAAAACAAGTACTAAAAAATTGCCAAGTCATTATTTACAGGTTCTCATACATTAAGCCTTTCTGCAAAGACATCAGCGGCCTCATGCATGGCCTCCACCAGCTTCTTGGCCTCGCCTAACTCTGCCCCAGGCAAGTCATCGCAGAGAGCGCCAACATCTAACATGGGATGCCAGGCCTTCAGTAGAGCCAAGGCCATGGGCAGAGAATCCCGAACTCCTTGGTGGATTTGGGTGTTGATGTGGGCTCGCACGGTGGGCTTCACACGGGAGATCACTGCCATCAACTCGGCAAAGCGCCAAGCGTGGCTCTCCGCTGCCGGGATGACTACTCCGACATCCATCAATGCTGTCTCGATTAGACCCATGGCGTACTCGAGTTCTTCCTTGAAAGTACCCACCTTGGACTCGCTCTGAGACAACCATGTGTATTTTATCTTGCAACTCGAGAATAGAGGTTTCAAGGAGTCCTCTATCAAGCCCAAAAATTTATCGTACTTCCACTCATCATCAATGTTCCCTTCCGTGTCCCAGAGCATCTGGTCTAGATTGTCATCATCCTCTTCCATTTGATCGAAAGCAATACAGTCGCCATCATCTACCACATTGTTGACATCGTTGGCGATCTTGTTATTACCATCTTCATGTACAATTTGCTCTTCACCATGGCTTTTCTAACATGTATACCCCTTTTGGAAACCACGCTTAATCAAGCATGACTAGATCTAACTTGAGTTCTTGAACATCTTTTTATTTTTGCAATCAGAGCATGGACAATACATCAACTCTTCCCCCTTATTAACCATATCCTCTTTGGCGGCTTGCGTAAAAGCAGAGATACCATTGTTGTACTCTCTAGCCGCGCGGTTCTCGGCATACATCCACCTTCGGTCCATCTATAACATATGCACAAACCATAACATTAAAAAATTTATTCACATTCATATAACAATTAAGTGTTAAACATAGGTATATACATGTACCTAGCAATAATATATTAATTAACATTACGTAAATATATATATGCACCACATTCTTAATTAAATTAGAGAAATATAACTAATAATCTCAATTGCTAATTTAACATGTATATATATATATACATATATTAAATAATTAGAAAAAATTACAAATAGCTATATTATCACCAAATATATATATATATATCTTCAAATATATTTTCAATTAGCAATAAAATCTTAAGTAATTAGAGAATGCAACTAATTACAACAAATTACAAACCATAGATCAACAAGACCAAATATATCTATCAATAAATGATTCTTTTCCAACAAAATCGCCTCAAAATTCCCAATCCTCCAAACAGCCGCAACATTGAATTATCTGGTCGATTTAGTCAGCTACATCTTCAATAAGGTACATTAGATCTCAGACGGTTCAAAGAGAGAACCGTTTGAGATAAACTCAATACCTCATTCGGTTGGCTAGCTTGAACCGGCTAAAGCATATCTCAGCCGGTTGAGGGAAAGAACCGTCTGAGGTATTGGCCATATCTACAGTTCTATATATCAACCATCTTAGATAAACCTTGAGGCGGTTGTACTTTTCAACCGTTTAAAATATATGTTTATTTCTGACGATTATTATTATTTGGACAATTATTTTCACTTAACCGACTGAGATTGTATATATTACATACTATTTTTTTAACCAACTGAGATGTGGGATACAGGATAGCTGTAGTAGTGTTAGGGTGTGTTTGATTGGAGAGATGAAGATGGATAGGATATGGATATCCACCTTTTTGAGCATATCCTTGTGTTTGGTTGGAGGGATAGGGTGAATAGGGGCAACCAACAAAAAGAAATATTCCACAAAGATCCTGGACAAAGAGACCGGGCCAAAATGGCTGGATGAGGTTGCCGCCCTTCTCTAATCATGGTCATTAGAAAATGATTAGTGATAATTATCAATTATTAGTGATAATTAGCATGTTTTATTATTAATTAGTATTTTGTAACGGTAAGATTAGTACTTAGTGTGTTGATTAATATATGATTAGTGGGTTGATTAGTAATAATTAATATATTTTATTATTAATTAGTAAGTATTATGGCTAGTTTAGCATTGATAAGTATTCAATGGATTCATTAGTATATAATTAATCATTATTAATATAAACTAAGTAATATAGTTAAGTTAAATTGGCTCATCCCATCTAATTTTTATCCCTCCAACCAAACAAAAGATGCATATCAAACTAGATGGCCATAACTCATCTATCCTTGCCCTCTGGCCAAACGCACACTTAGATGCATGTCATCTATGACCCATGCTTTGGCTGGGACAATCACTCTTCCGTTATCTAGAAAGTACTATGGTCCATGCTACGAATCACAAGGCGAAAACATATCGCAAACCTCAGGTATTTGTCATTGCATGCATGCGGAATCTATGGTTTAGGCGGCCGGCGGCATGCAGATGATTCCCTAGAGCCTAATTAATCAGAGCATGGATATCGAGGGATCATGCAATGGCTCAAAACCGATCTACATTTTCCAGATAAAACAGCCAGCTATAGTAGCTACTAGTAACGAATTGATACTGAGCGTTTGTCCATGCCATGGCAACGCATGCGATTTACCAGGCGCGCGCGTTAATTCGTTCGTACGTCGATCATTGCTGCCACTTGCATGCATGGCACGCACCGCCGGTGAAAGATCGACCAGATGATCCCCGCGCGGGCGTGACAGCTTTTGTATGCTGGCCGGTCGCGCGCGTCGTTTTGCCCTGTACGTGCATGTAATGGCGCCGTGCCATTTTTTTTTCCTTTCAAAAAAAAATGGCGCCGTGCCTGCTAGCTTAGGTGTGTGCGTGGGTATGGGCGCCTCGTCTCGTCAGTGGCGCAGAGCATATGTCAGCCAAGTAGCCAACCTGTCTAATGCCGCTGCCACCACTCTCTCTATTCGATCGCATGCGACGGACAATGGATACAGCTGCGGCCTGCATGGGTGCGTACTGCGTACGTCCAGGCCTCGGTCCGACAGTGGCTTGCTGGACTGGAGCTTTGCCATGGCGAGCAGGAGATTTGGTCCCAGATGGTATTGATCTAGCTACCCCATCGAGCTGTGATTCGATATGTACGCCGACGCGCGCCAGAGGCGAGCGTACGCGCGTGCACACGGCACGAGTTGCAAGGTCCTGACAAAAGACTATTGATTGGGCCATGCATGCATGCATGCCGTACGTACGTACATAAATAACATACCCTGTCGGTCCAGAGAGGTAGATCGCTCTAGGATGCGGACAATAAACTTACTTCAACCACCGGCGTAGTATATGTGGAAGTACAAGGATCGATTATATAAAAATGAATTTATTGGATCTGTTTTGCGAAATTCTTTCGTA
Organism: Stipa capillata; assembly: GCA_019208055.1. Taxonomy (NCBI): domain Eukaryota; kingdom Viridiplantae; phylum Streptophyta; class Magnoliopsida; order Poales; family Poaceae; genus Stipa; species Stipa capillata. The sequence goes on along the minus strand of JAGXJF010005124.1, from coordinate 46,671 downwards.
CGTACCATTTGTTATGTTTGCTAGAATATATTTTGAGACTATAGAGGACTGTAGACCATAAAAAACAACAAAGACAACCTACATTTGTTGATAGAGCACATATAGCGGGGAGAAGCAAACAAGCACGTGCATAGATACAAGAACATTGAATTATACAGGAAATGTGCATACGGTTTCGCTTGTCAGCTGTTTGGCAGAGGTCTTCCCATGCTGGACATGCACTTCTGCAGTTTTCGAAAAAAGAATACAAGAAGACATGCACTGATGTTGACACATGCGGCGGCTAGCTCTCACAAAATATGGGTTACGCCTTTATGTTTTTATTAGGCAACCATTCATGGCAGAAGAAATAGTTGGCTATTATCTGCATCTTGATTTGGCTGGAGTCTGGAGATACCAATCCCAGCAAATCCTGAGCTGGGCAGATATTCTCTTGACAATTGGTGGGCTTTGGAGTAAGCACCCGTACTTCTTGACCGAGCTTTATCCAACCGGTTCTATTCATGATCAATACTAATTCACAATTGTCTCATTTATAACATTCTTGCATATGCACAAATCATTCAACACCATGTGTATTCTAGAAAACGAGAAAACGACTGCCAGTTTTCACCAAAAGCTACCAAGGCCTGTTTGGAACACAAGAATTTACTGAAACTCCGCAAGCGAAGGCAGAATAACTCATACAAAATTCCCATCAAATGCCCACGTTCTTCCAACGCCATAGTTGGGAGCTAGCTCGGGCTTATTGCAAAATTGCGTGCTACAAGCATCCTCAACATTTAACAAAGTATTCAAAACTGTCCCAAATGTTTGAGCTATACAGAAAATATATAACAAGACAATCTACACATTTCGTATATATTACACGCACAAAGCCAACCAGGAGGAGGCCATGCATGGACAGGGTTGCCTGGGTGCTGCAGGGTACATACGGCCAACTTGGCCCCGCTGCTGCCATACCTGAGATTGGATCATTGTTCTTTTGGATTTCGGGTTAAATGCATTGTATAGCGTGACTAAAGTCCAAACACTTGGCCCCCATTTCCCAATCTTGATCAGATAATAGTAGTACTACGGCCTGCGGGTGAGCATGCATCACCAACTCAACTCTGTCCAAATGCGTCGTCCTTAGGTGCTATACTTACTCCCATGTCTCTTTGCAATGGCAGCCCGCCCCCACACCCCAGCCACTTGCATCAGCAAAGCGGTAATGGGCGGCACAACGTTTCTGATGCATGAGCGAAAGTTAACTGAATGAGGACCAGATCGTACTATAGATTCTACAGCAATTTCTGCAGCTCTTCCTCTGAGGTATGTAAAAAAAATCTCTAGTGTGATAGGCGCATGAGTAATGCAAGCAATGGTCATAGACTTTTACATCCCAGAAGTTACACAAAGGTGCAAAAGTCCGTGAATGGTTGTGAATTGGCTATTTATGAATTGTAGATACAGTAGTATTACATACCTTCGTAAGCAGCATTCTGACCTTCAGTGGATATAGAGTAATTACTAATCTAAAGGGATCTGAACCAATCAGCGATAGTTCTTGAGAGGACCCTAGTCTCATTGAGAGCCAATGATTTTAAACCCTGGGCAAGAGCATCTGCTGGAGTGTATTCTGAACCAACCTGCCATTTCACATCCTGTAGTATAGCTATAGTTAGTGCCTGGCGCACATGAATATTAATGTTGCATACATAAATGGTATTACACGTAAAAACGGCGAAGTTATCTTTGTTACGATCCAGTGATTCCGAGAATACCAAATGGTTATATTCCTCATTCATCTAGAAACATCCGCTTATTTTCTAGTGATAGCACCAAGTAGACACTATTGGTGGTGAATGGCCCTAATAAAACGAGTCTAACGCAGATATTACAGAGTTCTATATGATTGCATATGTTGCATCATACAATTCACAGATGAAAAATATGACCAGCAGTACCTGTATACATGGAGTTAGATGTGTTCCTGACAGTATGACCTTCTTTATTTGTCCACTAATTGAGTCTACCCGGGGTCTCAAGATGTCTTCAATTATATCTGTATCGTCAATAGCATCAATGCTGAATTTCACCTACAGTATATACACGGAACATTGATAAATACTAAATTAGAACAGAAAGAAGTTGGCCTAAGTGCAAGTTTGTTAACAGTACCAATAATGTATTAGGTACACTGTAGGAGTTCTTGCAGAATTCACGGTTCTCAGGTGGTGTTGGTTTGAATTCAGATACACCTTCTGTAACCTGTAAATAACATGGGAAACATATATGTTCAGGACTAAAAAGATAACTATGGATGAAACATGTCGTAGAAGCATGTTTGAATAACGAAATAACTTAGATTCATATAATACCTGATTCATTACTGAGGGTAACTGATCGATAAATTTGCTGACGGATACCATAGCTTCTTGATCATCCTCCCATATCAAACCTCCAGCTAAATCAGATAGGGCCTTCCATGCGTCTCCTACAAAGTTATGACAACCAAATCTTACTATGAAAACAGTCCATTATTTCTTTGTTTTAACTCTTCCATCAAACTAATGTTTTGACCCTAGACATTTCTAATATGTCAGGGAAATCACAGAAGATTATGAGGCATAGCAACAACACTGCAATAACATGAAGCACTGGAACTCTGGAAGCTACAAAATCACATTAACAGTTGGGTTACCATCAATCAGTGAATTTATTAGGCCTTTTTACATTGTTCGATCGATAACGAGGGTTAGTGGCAAACCACAATTATTCTCCATGGAACTTCAATAATAATTGATAAATATCATGAGAAGGTAAGCTGTAAATGAACAGTCACCTGATGCATCTCTGGCCAGAGAGTATACAGGTGATGCCTCCATCATAGGCATTAGTTGACTAAAAAGGGGGCCTATCTGCATAAAAAAAAGTTAGTATTAAGGCGAGAGAATAACAGAACAACAAAAAACAGAAGGAGAGAGCATAAAGTAACACGAATGTAACACTTTAGCACTGAGGCCAGCTGTTAACACATGTTGCGTGTTGGAAATGAAGTATCAAGTAGCATTGTACATGTCCCTCAGACGCCTTGCTAATAGCCTAATACTTAAGTCACAATTCGTTTTTTGAGGTAAGGGGGATAAGAATTGTTTCATCCACCCACCGAAATTAGGGTAGAAGTTAGACTCGAACCTGGGTGGGTGGGTTCGCAACCTTGTGCGCCCACAGTTGCTTTAATTGATAACAACCTAACAAGTGTTAAATAGGTTCTGGATGAATTTCCTAGTCTCATATCTGAACCATAATAATTAATAACTGACCCTGAGTTTGTGGCGCTCTGTACTTCACAGCATGGAGCAGCTAGCTGTAGTTCAACAGATAAACCGTGTAGAACTCAGCTCATCCCAACACAAAACCTGGGCCCAACCAAACACAAGCCAGTAGTGGCCACAGTGAAATATCAGGAACATGTGTGTTTTCTGCACGATGGAAACTACTCGTGTGCGTGTGGGGTGGGGGTGATTGAGTGTGGGTTCGGAAGGGCTCGCAGGTACAGTATACATGTGAACAGTTCAAATGAAGGCCAGAAGCACAGCTATATGTGTATCTGTGTATGGTGAGTGTTTTGTTGGGTGGGTGGGGGTTATCAGCCTATAACCATGTCGAACTGTTTCTGAACACGGTTCAATGTCAAGTCAATCTGCAAATCCCTTGATGACTCTAAACTTCAAGATGTAAAATGGTAATGCAGGACAAACTCTCAGATGTGTCTGGAATCTGTGGAGTTATGACCTTACAGGTAATTTTGAAAGACTTAAAAGAAAAAAAGCTACCTAAAGCGACATTACTTCAAGTGGTTCTGCAGAAAATATTAACCACAGACTCTTGGCTTGAATAATGCAATGTAACGACTCAATTTATATACATAAGTATCAACTACTTAGTGATACAAAGACATTATATTGTTGCTCAGTATACACAGTCACCTATAGTCAAAACATTGTTTCCCTTTTGTATAGGTACTAGCAACAAGAGTTGAATCTTCTTTGGCTTTCTCCAAATTATACCTTTACAGCTATCTTTTGGCCCAGATTTTGTCTTAACCACATGAATTTATAAACTTCGGTATCAATTGATCTCCTAACGGCCAAGCCTTAAGCTAACTTCAAAAGTTTAGTTTGATTTCAGTGTCACGTGGTCATTTCAGTTACTTAGCAGCATACGTCCCAATGTAGGAAACACAGAAAATCAGCTGGCAATTTGGACAAGTTAAAATGCAAAAATATATTTTCTTTTTTCGTAAACCTATGCAAACCCAAACAGAAGAATATTTCGCATTGTCATACTTCAGTATACATACTTCAGTATACCAGTTATCTATAAACAAAATGCTCAGGCTGAGAATAGGTGCTAAATGATCAAAACTTGTTTTTTGTTTCCCTCTTCAGTTGTGCAAAATTGGGATATATTTCAGTTAGTTTGAAACAGTTAGGCATGGAACAGAATAGCTACTCCCATTCACCATAAGGTAACTACAATGCAATGTGCTAGAAAGCGCAGACCAAATACCTGCTCAAAGTAAGGAACAGCCTCTGAAGCAGGCCTATTGTTGAATGAGACAATTGCATTAGCCTAAAATGATCAGAATCCAACAAAAAAAGAGAGGAAGAATCAGAACAATAATCACTATTACTAACAAGGAACTACACACAGAATTAGGAATTCAAACTTTTTTCCTCAATCTCCTGAATCATTCAAGAAAACAGAAATTTATGGAGTCCCTATTATTAGCGAAACATCAAAGAACCTTTGGTATCTTTTCCGAGAAGTAGCTCCCCACCAGCAGCTGAAGCAGCGCACCATTGCTGCAACTCATCGAAGTATACCATCAATAAAACAAAGCTTCCAACTTCCTCCGTGGAAAAAGCATCGAACATGTGGCGTGCGCCACTCCATGCTCGGATCACCTGTGACCAACCGAGTAGAGCGGAAGCTCCGCGATGTCCAGTGCGCTCAGCCCGGCCTCCGGCAGCCCCGACGAGAGGAGCGCGTCGTAGCAGCCGTGGAACGTCTCGAAGACCTCCCGTGCGGCCGCCGCGTGGTCGAAGGTGACGTTGTAGGGCACGGACACCACGAGGAAGCCCTCCTGCGCCAGGAGCTCAAGCAGGTAGCTGCAACCAAACCACACGACCCAACGCAAATCAGTACAGTTTTCCCCCACGCCAAAGCAATCGTGGAGTACTGCGAGTTCGGATGGATTTCACCTACCCATAGGTGACCTCGGGGACGGCGCCGATGAAAGCGCCGCCGAGAAACTTGACGACGGCAAGCGGGCGGCGGCCACGCGGGGAAGGGAAGAGGAGGCAGGAGTGCTCCCGCAGGTACGTCCTCCTCCCGCGGGCGGGTGCCGGTCCGGGGCGGCGAGCGCGGGCGGGGAGCCGTCGGGGCCAAGCGACGCGCGGCAGGAGAGGCTCCTGGCAACCTCGGTGCGACGGCGACGGCAAGGGATGGGCCGTAGGGATGCGATGGGCGGGGAGGAGAGGAGGTGAGCAGCAGCCGCAGCCGCTGTCGTCGCAGCCATGGGAAGAGCGCAGGAGGAGGCGGAACGCGGCGCGTGCGAGCGAACGACAGCTGATGGTTTCGCCACGAGGCCCACGGCGCGGGCGGGACTCTCCTGTGAGGAAGCAAGGCCACGCGGCTCCGCAAGCGCCGCCCGATCTCGGCGACAGATTTCACTCTTGTTTTGGTTTATCTAACCCATTTGACTAGGGAGTATATTTTTCTAGCTATATATGAGTACTTTCGGTAATAAGTTTACTAGTATAGTTTTCGTGCGAGTTCTAAATGCTTTATGGTCATTTTCATAAAAATCTAACTATTTCATAATATTTGTGGTCAATACTTTATAATATTATCGGCAGAACAATTTTAAAAAAGAGATTTGTAAAATGTTCCACCTTAGTTTGTGCTTTGATAAACCCCATCATGTGTCACTAGCAGATAAGAGTTCAAGGCCACCTCTCATTGACACATAACAGGACATCACCTCTCATTGACACATAACAAGACATTTTATTAAAGGACAAAACTAAAATAAGAAATTTTATTAAATCTTTCATTTTAGAGTGACAACAATTCTAGTACGAAAGGAAAGATGTAGGAGGGAATACCTACGAACCCAATTCTAGAACAAGAAATGGAATGGAGTACCGAGGAAAAGTTGCTCTAGTTCATCTTATGGGAATGGATAAAAGGTTTAGCGGATTCAGGTCCCCTTTTCCAGTTTGCTTGCAAATTTACAGTTCCCTTGATGAATTCAGACCTAAGATGAACACAGGACAAAGAAGAACAGAAGATTATTTAAGCATACGACAATAATTTTTGAAGACGTTAGGCAAAGAACATACAAGTATAATGCTTATAGCTATTTCCTTGCAGATCTCAACAGCTTCTTGCAGTCAACTTTACAGTGAGTAGATATCATCCACTTGCAGTCAACTTTACAGTGAGTAGATATCATCCACTTGCAGTCAACCTTACAGTGGGTAGACGAGAGCCTCTCATTGGGAGGATACATAAACTGTAGGTGATATATCAGCTAACTCTTGTCATGTAACTATTTTCGACACACAGTATGTGGTAAAAATTTGCTACCTCAAAACTTGGGTACGCGTGTTCCCAAATTCAAAACGAAATATCAAAAAGAGACTAATGAGATCTACAGACCAAACCTATAAGTCAATTAGTCAGCATGAAGTATTTCTAGAACAAAATCGTACACTCTGCACAGCATACTCGGAAAGATGGCAAAAGTCTAACTTCAATATTATCATATCTGCTAGTTTCTCTCAAGTCATATCCAACTTCTTGGTAGTTTATACTGTCCCACCTGCATGCACAGTAACTTTAACTTTGAGGAGAGTCGAGTTATTAATTTAGCAGACCAGAAATGGAGTATAATTGTAGTTAACATACATACCTTGTATGAATGGAATGTCTTGTTACCATGAAGAGATTACAAGTTCATCCATAGAGAGTCCAGAAAAGAGCAGTATACAAATTTGCCAAGCATGAATCCTGCATATACCCCTGTTACAGCCCCAAGCCACCACAAGCACCCTCAGTGTAGTCCAGGAGCTAACCAGTGCTCTTCTTTTGCAGAGAGCAAGTTGCAATGCATCAGCAATTTGAACTGTACTTAACATGGTGTACACTAGAGCAACCCTTCAGCACTCGCATAGATTTTTGACAGAGATGATGACATCTTGTTGAAGCTCACCTCAAAAGTACATTTTTTGGTCCCCCTGATTCTCATGACACAGAAGTATCCTTCTGAACAGGTTTTTGAGGGAAGAAAAGGATAGCAAGTAAAGCGCAGATACTTAATCCGATTGCACCATCAAAAGGATGCAGATGGTAGGTGCTAATCATCCAGGATGGAGTTTCAGGTTTGAATGTAATGATATTACTGCTTTGTATTAGATAACTAGCAGTCATAATTCCAGATCGCAGGCCAATTGGTGCGGCAAGTTTTCCTTGCGTTCTTTGCTTAAGTCCAAAAAGCACCAGTGAAAGTAGCAAGAAACCTGGCACTGAAGGTATAGACCTGCCATACATTTTAAGTTCACATTAGTTTTGTTGCTTGGTTGCACAACTAGATCATGGTTGTACATAAAAAAAGACCCACAAATATCTGTATCCTGGACTTTCCATATCAGCAATATCTTTCAAGGTCGCAACAGAAAGGTACTACTTTGTTTGTTAATGGGGGTGAAACCAAGCTTTAATTTGTAGGATTGGACCCTTATACAGCCCACTAATCATACTCCACCCATCCTCTTTTCCCCTCTCCCCCGTTGTTTTATGTCCTTTGCCCCCTCGCCACACCCACCCGAGCACGGTGACATCTGCCAATGTCATTGATATTGCCTCCAAAATCACCCAGGCGCTCATTACCAGCAGTAACATGAAACCATGCATATAATAATGAAGTAGTGAAATAAAAGAAGGGATAGTGGCGAGGATGGACATACCGGTGAATTAGAGAGAAAGCAACTCCAGATATCAGAATGGCATGGTAGTAACCAAGGTCAGCGGCAATTTCTTCTGGAAGCCATGACCTAAAAACTACTTCTTCCACCACAGAAATGCTAGTTGCTGTGATGAACCCTCTAAGAGTTATCAATAATACATTACTAGAAGACTTGAAAAGATCAAAGGGTTTAGCTAAGAATGAAGATGACCCTGCTCGGAAAGTTGCAAAGCCAAGTAAAACGCTTATCGAATGCACCAACCAAACAACAGCTACACCTCCAACAAGACCTTGAAAAAATTCTTGCAGCTGCAATCAAAGGTTAAGCTGTCATATATATGTACCGGGAGCATTCTACAAATCTTTGTGCACAAGACTAAGCAATAATTATACCCTTGATGCAGATGCAAGATTCATCCCATATTGCTCAACTGGATTCTCATAGCCACGTATTCTTTTGCCCCATAGCATGACAAGTATCATTATAGATACATAAAGGCCGACAATGCAAGCATCTCCAACAATTCCCGTTGAAGCGCTTATCGTCCAACTTTGAACAAGTGTTGGCAGTAGAGGAATCACAACAGGAGACCATAGAACAAGTACCATGAAAGAAAATCCCATGATCCTAAGAATTTAAGAAGGCAAGTTAAGCACAACCTGATAAAAGGAAATTACCATGAAAAGCTAAAACAAGTTTAATATGTCTTTTAGCATTTTGATTTAGTGTCACATACTCAAATGATTAGAACTTATGGTGTGCTTATTCGAGATACGTTGCAACGAACAGGCACTCAGCCAGCCGTTTAGAAACTTCCATATCCTACTAACATAATCCATGTGATGATGACATGCCATTCGAATTATGTTTTTTATCTGTTTGAATTAGAATGGAAGGACTAACCTCTGAAATAAGGGGCGTTCGCTGATACGTAAGAACAAGATGAGCCTATCAGTCAAGCTCACAGCACCACGAATACCTCCCCAGAGTAGAGCAATTTTCCCCACAAACCTCAAAGTACCACCTTTTTGTCCTAGTTCAGCTAGAACTGCAACGAGCCTGCTTGCGAAAGTCAGACATGGTAAGAGTATTCAAGAGACAACAAAGTTTGAGAAAATAAAAAAGGAGAAATGGAATGGCAACAACAAGCAGACCTCTCATGATCAACCTCACCGTCACCCTTTGTGGGGACTACGGGAGCTGCAACAGACATGGCTTTCTCAGCAAAGCTGCTCATTAAGTTGTTCTTGCTCTTATCCTGTTCAGTTTCATCAAGCTTATGCTGAGAGCACATCATGGTGCTATCCATGCTATCATGATTTTCAACCTTATTTTGCTGAAACATAAAAAAAAGTTATGCATTGCTGGAAAAAAGTTAAACAAAATATTTCAACAAGAAGAACTACGAATAATTCAAATATACAGTAGACATCTATTTTAGTGCAACATGGAATGTGTTACAGCTTATAAGAATCGAACTCTGCGCACTCATGAACTGTTACAAGTGTACCTGACACTTTACGAGACATTTGGACTATGTTTAAACAAAAGCTGGGCTGACTCCAGGTGTTTCATTCAATAGATAAGGGAAATGTAGAAATAAGATTTTATCTCATCTAACTACTTTTAAACATGACCAGATGGATAGAGACAAAACAGGAAATAGCAGTTAAGAAGGAGACACCAAAACTATGAATAAGAATGAAACTTCAGGGCATTATTTACTTACTTGATGATGTGCTACGAGGGCAGAAGCACCCAGGGCAGCAGTTACAGCCCCAACCATCACGCCTTTACCCTCTGACCTTGTCATCTCCTGCTGCTTGTGCTCACCGGTTTTTTCAATAATATGATCTGTATTTGCTTCTTTTTTTGTGGAAGGAATGTCTGTACTTGCTTTGCCAGCGCCCTCAACAATAAGATCCTCATTTAAAATTCCTGACTTGACTGCGGCTTTTGTAAGGTTATCATGCTTAGAGACACCAACATGGAAGTAATTTCTCAAAGACGCTAAAGTTACACCAACTATAACACCCACTGGAAGATCATTTCTCAGATCATGAGATTGCTGAACTGCAGTTGATACAGCTTCAACAACATTTTCTCCATGAGTCACACCAAATTTAACAGTTGTTGGATTCCTCTGAACACATGCTGCTGTGTACAACTCAGAGTCAAGCACAATAGTTCTAGAAACTTGAGCAGCAAGTCGTTCTACGTCATGTGCAAGACTTCTTTCAAGTTGATCAGTGTTTGTCATCCCTAGTTTGCGACCAACTTCAATTTTGAGGGCGTTTGATAATTCATCAGTAATGAAGTATGTGAGTGTCTGTCTCAAAGCATTACCAGGTAGCCTTTCATTTACCTTGCTTTTAGAGTCTGCAAAATTTCCCAGAACGAGTAGGGTGGCAAAATAACATTGCCTGTCCTAGATGGTGTTTCGGAGGAATCTTCATGTTCGATCTCTTCATCAATGTCATTACGTTTGGCAGATTTAGAAATGTCGTTGTGCACACTGTCCATTTGATCTGCTAGTTTCCATTTACCCTCTTGTGGATCGAGGAAAAGATCAGTTGCTGAGTTCAAATCTGGTGACTGGAGTCGCAGTTGTGTAGAAAGAAATTCATGAAGGTACAAAGCATACTGCACCTTCAAGTAAGAGTTGGCAGCTATATCCAATAAATAATCTGGTGAGCCAGTGGCTTGCTTTGTAACATCACCATCCACATGGTTCTTAGATATATTGCTTTGAGAATTCCTTCTCTTTCCTTTAGCAGGTGAAACAATGCTTAAATTGGAATTTCTCTCACCAAAAGTGCAATTTTCTGACATGACTGGATGAGCATTTACAGAAATACTATGTTTTGGTTGATCAGATGATGATGGATTTATGTTCTTTTGACTTGACTCATTATCCATGTCGACTGTCACTTGAGAGTCTGTCTCATCTACAGAAGGGTCATCAGTGGTTCCATCAGAATTGCCCCCTTGAGACTCTGTCTCATCTACAGAGGGTTCGTCAGTGGTTCCATCAGAACTGTCCCCGTTCTCAGAGTCATGTTGTTTTTGGAACTGGTCAATCATATTTTCAAGAACTCCAAATATGCTGTTGACAGCCATTTGAGTCGAGTCATCAAATCCAGTTAAGGCATCCAATGCCTGTGTCACATTAACTGGGGGAGGTTTAGATTCTTCTGTTTTAGAAACTTGCGTGCTCTGATCAATAACATTATGTGCAACCTTATCTTCATTGGCATGGACTGCATCACCTTCCTTTTCTATCACATTAGACTGTGGATTCTGCTCTGCTGTAGCATCTGGCGATTGCACTTGCTCTCCAGGAGCCCCATTTGAGTTGGCTGTAGATTGATCCTCAGAAACGTGCTTTGGAGCTGTTTCACTGCCCTGATCGGTTCTGTGCTTCTCTTCATTGCCTTCATTTATTCCGGAGTTTGGTTTCTCTGATTTGTTGAGTTGAGTTTGTTCACTTCCCATTTCGATTCCAGTTCCAACAGGTCCAGAAGTTTGGTAAGGCTTTCCTTGTGATAACTCGATGCCTTCTCCAGGATTGTTGTCATTTGAGGTCAAATTAGTATCTTTTTGGTCTCCCTCACCAATGGCTGTAACACTTCTGTTAGTATCAAGCATTTTGGCATCCTTAAGTCCACTTTCGTGATCCGACTCTTTGACCTTTTCTTGGACTGCTGTTTTGGTGGTTGATCTTACATTATTCCAGCGAAGTCGCTTCAATGCATCTAAATTGAAATTTTCTCTTTTGGATTGTAAAATTTCAGTCACAGAAGTTGTAAGCTTTCCACGAACATCTTCAGGTACAGCTTCTTCTAAAGCTTTCACAAGAGATTCACCTTGTTCCACTGCCACCAGAACCTTATGACAAGAAAGAAACATGTAAGCAGTTTGACGTATTCCTCACGAGACCCTAGCAAGAAATTGTGCGCTTTTGAAGTAAAAACTCAGTACTTTTAGTTTATAGTGCCAAATATTCTGCAGAGATGCACATAATCTGAAGATTCGACATAGCAGAAAAGTTATAGCAGCCACCCAAATCTATCACAGAAAATGTCCTACCATCTACATAGAGGAAGCATTCAAATAGCATTCAGTTCAAAAATGCTAGAAATATATCTCTAGTTTAGTGTGAGTTGTACAGTATTAAATTGGGTCGGAGCCTGCTCAGGTGCTGAGAAGATTCCGAATAATTATAAACCTAATAAATTAGACATTGAGCAGAAGAATAAATTTTCGGATTTATGACTGGCCTATATTTCAGGACATGAAATGCTATAATGCATGGAGAATTTTGACTACAATAGAGAATATTTACTAAATCTGATGTACCTTCTTCTTCTGATCATCATCCAAAGTACCAGGCATCGTAGCATCCAGCATATTCATCACAAGACTTGCTGATTGTAGTACCTGACCTTTTTCAACATCTTCAGAACCCTCTTCTGACTCCTCTTCATCTGCATCTTTGTTTATCCTGTCTATGTCATCGTTATCTTTTAACAGCCCATTGTCCTTCTTTTGAGCACCAGAATATCCATTTGCAGAATCAATAAGCAACTTATTTATTCCATGAGGAACATTGTTATAGAAAATAAACTGAGATTCCTCACGAAAATTATTATCTTCTGGGACTTTCCTATCATTCAATTGAGGTTCAACGAATGCTAGACTCTTGGATGGGTTAATAGTGATGTCCACATCTTTGATAAGCGGATGACGACCCTTGAGAAGTGCAAACTCCACTGCTGACAACCACTGCATAAATCAAAATAACAATTTAATGTGACAGCTGAAAACAAGCAACATGGAATAAGTAAATGTAAAAGCGATCCATAAGAATGTTAAATACTACGATATACTGCAAGCAAAAGTTTTTGGAACAATTGCTTAAAATGGATCATAAATGCGTCTATCTCTTAACAGTTGGTTAATCCCTAGAAGAGCAAAGAAAAATGATAAAAACAGTTTCAGGAGATTAAAAAATATGCATATAAACTCCTCTTTTAAGTGGTACAAAAATTGCCTCCATTGGGAGTGAAATAAATAAAGTGACAATGTTTACCTCTAAGGTAAGATTCTGGCACCATAACACAGTATATCTCTCAAAGGTGAATTCAGTGGAATGTACACAAGAACAAAGGAGAAGGCTGGTAAAAGGATTTTCTGATATTGAACTGCGTGGTACTGATAGAAGTGGCACAGTCCCATCATCACTCTGCATGACATGGCTTCAAAATTAGATATCCAGAAAGACAGCATGTGATAAGGCATGAAACTGAATTTTAGCATCATATGGGAGTTAATCATTTGGATATCCTGACATTGAGATTGATATGATATGTAACTGACAAATTAACTAAGGCATACCACAGGTTATATTAACTACATTTCATAATTATACCTGTATAAATAGTACTGGTATTTTCACATGGGCAACTGATAGCCTCGTGCTATTTTCTGAGTAGAAGTCATCAACAGTAGCAAACCCATGTGAAACCATGGATATTGCTCCATCAAAGTCCCGCAAACAGTTGGCTGACAAAGCCTTTTGAACATCAAACTCTTTATCCTTTCCTTGAAAGAGTTCCTGAAAGAATAAAACATCAGTTATCTCAAGACTAAATGCCCATCCCTGGAAAAGAAAGACTGCTTGCAAATGCAGCAAACTATCCAGACCATTTGGTCAAGTTAGTCAACCCATTCAGATTGCAAATGCTAATAGAGATACTACAGGCACCAGCTATTTACTACAATGAATTTTACTTGTTTGCAGGAACGCGTGGAGTCACAACCTTATTAGCACGCAGAATATCGACTAAGCCAGCTGTAAGCTTCTGATCAAGAGCGATATTATGAGGAAACGATCTCATTGCTTCTTGTAGGTCAAAAGGATTGTCAATACAAACAGCAGCAGTGAGAGGAGTAGACTCTCCAACTTCCACAAGGTACTTTGTCAGCATATTGGCACCATATCCCCATCCAACAGCCATAAGTGTTGCCCATGGTCTTTTACTGTTTATAAAGTGCATTGCTGTGCAGATATCGTCACTGTCAGCCGCTGTAAATAACCTACAGAAGCAGGTAGTTTAGAAGCTCTACAATTTTATATCACATATCCATCACCGCCGCACCTCAAAACTCGTGTATAACCATCAATAGGTGCAATATTGCAACAAAGTTCATAAATAAAAGGGGTGCATTAAGTCGAAAGCACAGAGATCACAATAGAAGTCCCTGATGTTCCTGAAGTACAAGAAGTTCTAGTATAATAAATTTCAAAATATGATTGCTAATGGCTTGATAGAATGACAGGCAAGAAGCTAACACTATGCTTGGCTACACTGTCTGAACATTACTTGCCAATGTCACGTTGCAAATATTTAGCTTTGAAGCTGAACTCATTGATAAATTTTTGCTATCAGAAACTTCAATTTTCTGACAATTTAGCCCTAGTTTCAGAAAGAGAGGTGATGCATATCTAAATTTTGTCCAGAAAACAAGCATATGCTACTGTTAGAATATCTTAGTCCATTTAGTGATTAAGTTTGTAAATGATGCACCTTTTTTTTCTAAAATAGTTACTCAAAAGATGATCCACTACAAAAGAACTACAAATATGGCCATTTCAGCATACAGTTCACTCTACCAATCAATGCTTTTACCACCCTGAAATAATTATGTGTTATTCTCCAGTAATAACACTCACTTACTGCTCTAAATTTTTCTAGTCGCTTGCTGCTACACTTCAGTACTACCAAACACTAAGTTGCATAAACAATAATTTGTCTAACCTGTTCGTAATCTAACTTCAGAATGGACACCGTTTATGCTAGTATAGATGTGGCGTAGGTTAAAGTTTCCACTGACCATAATTAGCAAAGCCTGATATTTAGGTCTACCAAACACAAGCAACAAAGATTTAGAAATTTAAAGTGAACTACGAAATACCAATCAATGAATACTTGGGAGTAATAACAAGCTTCTAGTTTTCCTCATACAGAACTGTCTCTAACTCCTGATTGCTAACAATCTACTCCAACGCTGCTGTATGCCCTAAATATGCGGAACTTTAGACTGTATAAGAAATAAGGTGCATAATTTCACCTTGGCGTAGTAAGTGGTGACCCGCCGCACCCTCTGGGATTCATCACAATGGGGAAGTAGCCATTCTTCAGTGCATCCAGCACGAACATCTCGATGCCCCTCTCCATGCTCCCCTCGGGAGTGCCAGGCACGACAAGCACCGTCGAATCAAGCCCATGCTCCTTATTCAGATCCAAATTTTCAGGCCAATCAAGTGCAATCACCCCGCCATCCTCCAAGGGGATGCAAATCCTCTGATAGGATATATGGCCGGCGCCATCCCCGCCACTCGCCGCGGGGATGCGGCCACGGCTTAGGTTCACGTAGTGCCGCTCCTCGGTGAGCAGCCGCTCGTTGACGCCGTCGAGCAGCACGCCCCCGTCCTCGAATGACACGGATGGGCACCGCAGCAGCACGCACCGGTTGAACGGCGTCGGGCTGGTGAAGAGGATCCACTCGCCGGCCGCATCCTCGCACCCGTCGTCATCATCCGAGTTGGGTGAAGGCGGCGGGAGGCTGCTCCGGAAATAGGAGGATGGGGAGGAGAAGGAGGAGACGACCGCGGCAGCGGCCGCGGCCGCCGCGGGGCCGACGAGCGCGAGCGAGGCGGGGAGGCTGGCGAGGAGGTCGGAGAGGGAGGCGCGGAGGAGGGTGTACGGGCGGTGGCGCCGTCTCTGGCGGCGCCGGAGTATGAGGAAGAAGGGGGCGGTGGCGGGGGCAGCGCTCCTGCGAGCCGCGGCGGCGGGGAAGCGGGGACGCGGCGGGGAGGAGGCGGGGCGGAGAAGCATCAGCGGGGAGGGTTCGCGCTTCGAGAAGCTGGTACAGTGGGAAACGGGGGAGGCGCAGCCGCGGCGGCTACGGCGACGGAAGCGGTGGTGGAGAGAGGCGGAGCGGATTGGTGGAAAAAAGGGAAATGGGACGTCGACGGGAAGGAAAGAGCTCTTGGGCTTTTCGAGCGAAAAGCTCTTCCAGTTCGTTCGTTGCCATATCACCAGGTGGGTCCACGGGTTTCTGTCACTGGGCCGTGGGTCCGGATCGTGGCGTGACGTGCGTGTCGGCGAGAGCAACGTGTACGGCGCGCATGGAGCGGAGGAGGAGGATGTCGGACAGGTGGGTGTGAGCCCATAGGTCAGTGAGACTGAGGGTGCGTTTGGTAGCCATCTTACCCTAGCATGGCTATTCTCCCTTGAAACATGCTGAGTCTAGACATGCTGAGTACATACAACTGCAGTGTGTTTGGTAGCCTGTATGTGCTGAGACATGCTGAGCTGAGATCTTGTTTGGTGCACTGTATCTACTGAGACATGCTGTGCTGAGACTTTGTTTGGTAGTATGTATCTGAGGTAGATGTGGTTACCTCCTCCTTAAGGTGGTGAGGATACCACAACAATATGAGATATGATAAAAAATTATTTGTGTGCACAATTCAATGAAGATTGTGGCGCCAAAACTACAATCGATCAAGATTTCGACAATATCTGGACATGAAAAACATATTTCAGCAATAAATAATAGATTTCAACACCAATACCGGTTAAGCATCAGGAACAATGATAGTTCTGTGAAAAGTTTCAACACCAATACCGTTCGTAAACTCCACCACTTAATTCCAATAGCATCATAGTCATATTATTTTTTTAATCAAAAACTGGATTCTAAACCTAGGAACATATTTCCATAAGAATCCTTGTTACATTACCATCATCCAAACAAAGAACGGATTTGATTTTAGATTGCTACTGAACTTCCAGATTGTTTTCATATATTTTGTCTATAACATATGTCAGAACTTTGCAATCTCTAATTGAAACCTATGCATACTTTCAAAAAACATTGAAACTTATGTTGTCATTAGCCTCAAAATATCATGAGCACAAGGATAACCAGAATTACAGCTGCCATGGCACAACATAATTAAACTTCGTGTCAGCTATAGTTTGCACTAAATCATTAATTGTGACTATAAGATCTAACAAAAACGGAACAAGAAGTGAGAAAACATTGCATTCATATGTGAGAGTACCAATACTACAGCTAAATCAACAAATCAAAATAGGATTCACCAATACTACAGAGTACCAATATTACAGAGTACCAATACAACAGAGTAACAAAATAAACAAATACATTTGATTTCATATCCATTTCAGCTAAATCAAAATATTAACCCTTCTGCAGGAGGACGTGCGGCGGCGTCGGGTGGACCTCAGGCAGAGGAGAAGGCCGGCTGGCGCTTGGTGGATCCCGTTCTACAGGAGGACGTGTGGCGGTGTTGGGTGGACCTCAGGCTGAGCGTGGGGTCGGAGAAGGTGGGCTGGCGGTTGGCGGATCCATCACCGGTGCTGGCAGCGCCGTCTTCTGCGGAGGGGACGAGGCGGAGGGACGGAGGGCCGACGTGGGAGGGACGCCGGTCGAGGCGGACGGAGGGACACCGGTCGGGTGGCTTGGGGAGAAGAGGCGTGGGGGCTCGGGGAGAGGACGACCGGCGGCGAACCTCCTCGGGGATTCAGGAGAGAGGTGGCGGATCTCCTCGGGGACGGATGCCGGTGATGGAGGCGCTCGGGGGCGGATCTTCTCGGGCGGACCTCCGGCGGAGCTCGTGGAGAGGAAGCACGGCGGACCTCCGGCGGGTTCAGGGAGAAGACGAGCTCGGCGGGAGGAGCTAGGGGGAGAGGATGCGCGGTGGAGGATCTCAGTGAGAGACGCGGCGTGGGGGATTTCAGCCGGGGAAGGAAAACGAAGGGGGTAACCCTAGCGGGCTTCGGTGGGTTGCGCGGAGACTCGGTGGGTTGCGCGGAGAATTTTTTTGGGGACGAACCCAGCCAGGCTGAGGTGCGAAGCTCATCTCGTCAGTTCCCATCTGGGCATGGCTAAGGGGTGTTTGCGGGTTGAGGTGGGCATGGCTGAGAGGCCCCAAACACTCTACCAAACAGCGAAAAGTGGGTTGAGGAGGGAATATCTGAGGGCATGCTGGCTACCAAACGCACCCTGAGAGAATGAGAGGGGCGGTTTTTTTGTGGGCGGGAGTGGGTCTCCCGGCATGTGGCGGCGGAAGAGCAACGATCGCGTGGCGCCGCTCGTTGGCAGGCAGGCGGCGCGGTCCGGGGCCTGCTGGACAACGGGAAGGAACGTTCGAGCGGCTAGGCAGGGCTTATCGCAGTCTCGTCGGGCATTTAGCTGAACCAGATGCTTGGGCGTCAATTGCGCGCCTCTACACGGTTCAAGCGTGATTCTTCTGATTAAGGATTTATTTGATTGTATTTTTATTTTCTTATTGTTGCTTGGAATAATAGATGTAATAAGAGTACTTTTTGTCAACTATACTTCGAACTTCCTAGTGAGTTTCAATGTAGCAACAGGAGAACAAGAAATAGACCGTGATGTTGCCTTTGGTATATATAGGTGGGTCACTTTGTAGCTTTTTATGTCATGACTATTGTTGGAGATATATGTGGGTGTTGTCAGCTCCTGTAGAGGGGCAGTCTAATAGACGTAATATCAACACGCACAAGTAATCGTGTGGGTCTCCCGTGTCAAAAGGCAAACATGTTCCTATGTCACAAGCCTCTGAGAGCATGTCACAAACGTATGGTTAGTCTGTAGGTAGATGCTATTCTCATCAAACCCCATAGCCACCAAATATGTCAAGGATTGGTTGTCCACCTTTTGTCGTGCCACCTACTCATGTTGTGCACGTGTCAGGACCTAAACTTAAATAAATATAAGTATGTTGTGATATTTGAATACCTAAATAACTACCAACATGCCATACGCAAATGACGTCATATGTATCAATCAATGTTGGACAGTTCCGATATCAGATTAACATACCATACGCGCATAAAATATGCATCTATCATTGTTGGTCAGACCAGACAAAAGTATACATCAAGCAAAGGCTGAGATAAATTATGAAGAACATATGTAAAGATTTAATGTTTGTCCCTTCCTCGCTAAGTACAATCACTTTAGAGGAGTCCGAAACTTGTTCCGAATAGTTGGAACAAATCCCTACACCCTAACCTAGTCGACCGAAGCATCACAGCTTGTGGGTCACTCAACTTCGACGATCACACTTAACAAACATAGGACGAACATTAACTCTTTACGGATGCTCCATACACTTTACAAGCATACACACATGGTGTATTAGGTAGCCATATCACAATTTTATCATCACAACACAAACTCTAAAGGAAGATTTACAGCTCATACATTGTAGCAGATATTTAGTTTACAAGTAAATTGACTCGAAGATCGATAAAGATCCAAATACAGCATAAGTTCAGCAGTGGAAACACATAGAAGTACCTGAGATGATAGCCTCTACTATCTCAAAAAAGCCACATAAAACCCACAGAAGTCCCAACCACGCAAATGATGCAACGAGACATCACTTCCAACACTTTCAGGATCATAGTATTTACCTATCCTAGGATCACCAGCGACATATTAAAGAATAGAGTTAAAATGAGTACTTCCATACCTGCAAGATGCATTTTATGCTCATTTCAATTAACATAAGCAGGCCATAAAAAAAGTAAATTAATACACAAATAATTCATTTTCAAGATTAACATAACATGGCATGTTAAAGTAAATCAAACTAACCAATTGATTAACCATTTGAAATCATTAATTCTCAAATCTGAACACATGTGGAAACCATCACAAAAACATCCATTTCAACATCTTTAAGTCATGCCCAACTTAAAGAAGGCCAAGGATATGGCTAAGTACCCCAATTCTCGACTTAATGTGAAGTTGAGGTAGGGCTACCCAGCCTAACCCCAAACAACAAGTGCTTCGTCGCTTGTTGGTTCAAGGTTGGCCGATGATGACCACCCAACGTACGCCATCGGTGACACTCCCATCATGGGTGAAGGAAAAGATCCAACGACACGGTATTGACTAGGCTACCCACCTATTGACCTAGTTGTTGATATCAGTTTGAGCCTCTCACATCTCGCTTATTATGTTCCATATTTGATTAGCCAAAATTAATATCATAACCTAGCTGGTCATGATAAAAAACCAACTCTTAATCATGCTAGGAAGAATCCATCCATAAACATAATTTACCACAATTAACATGTAAAGCATGACACTTGCATAATAACCACATGGAAAATATACTTGCAAAATAAACCATGAAATTTAGTGAGCTGCATGCTTTCCTTGCTATTCATAGTCATGCACCTGCTAAGGATCTGTCACACCCCGATTTTCCAAAACCCAAAAATTAGGGCTAACAAAAACTTTTGCTAACAATGCCAGTCAAAATACACCATAATAAAACTCTTACCCAAATCATGCTCCTGCTAAAAACCCTAAAGCAAAGCAACCAGAACCGTTCCCTCTGTTCCTGCTCCCTTGATTTCTGCTTTGTCGAAACCCTGTCCAGCAAAGGATGCAAACCCTGCTCTATCCTTGGTCTCCATGCGGGACCATTCGCCTTTGCGTTCCTGCCATGAACACACCTTCTGCACCTATCTCCCATCCTTCCTAGTTAGTGTACCCTAAAACCCACACCTACCGCAAAGTGCCCATACGGTTCTTCTGCGAAGTTGAGACATATACCCATCTTGAATCTTTTCCGAATGACCTGAAATTCTACTTCCAACTTCGCCATGCCCCATCACAAGTATGTGCAAAAATATACTGCTTTTATGTATACGCACATACGCCAAACCCTAATCCCTTCTTCCCGAACGACGGATCAAAACCAGTAACTCGATGTCTGTACCATGTACGCCGATATGCTTACAGCACCTTGCTACCGAGTATTCCAAACCAAGGTGAATGGATTTCCGCGAGCCTCCGTATCCCCTTTCCCGCCTTGCCGCACTCCGGAACCCTAGTTCCGAGCCCCGATTTCTCTCTCCCTATTAAATCTAAATACCACCAAAACCCTAATCGCGAGACTCAATACTCTTCGGCCCATCCACAAATTCCGGAAAGATTCGTGGGATGACCTAATAATATCCCTAACTCGACTATAACACAAAATAGCAATGCCCAGTTCAGAAATTTCAAGAAAACAGCATCGAACACCTCCATGCAAATTAACCATTCGCATAAAATCATAAGCACGGCTGTGATACAAGCACTCCTTAAATTCTCCTCGCACCTCATCTCCTTGCCACAGCATTCGGTGCCAAATTTTCTAGCGTCTCGTCATGTCATGAACCCTTCAGTCACTTCCCTTAAAACCAAACAAGTTGTCTTCTTCTCTATGTTTCTTCCTCCTCCATTAACTCCCATCCTCTCTCTCTTTATCACCGAACGCTGCTCCGTCCTGCTGCACCGAGCCACGCAATCACAAATTCTGAATTCGGTGCCTAACTCTTCACCATTTACCTCTGCCAACACATTGCTACATCTTGCCACGCCATGCTCCACTCTGAAGCCAGTGCCCAACTCTCACTATTGCTCTACAGCGTAATCTGACCACCCCATGCACCTCCTTCAATGCACTGCCCCAGATATTTCTTCCAAGCACCTAGAGTACTCCCCATCTCCCCATTTCTTCAACCTCGAGCTGCCATTCCTTTCAATTGAGCTGCTCCATTCTTCTCCCCAACTCTCCAAAAACGAGTTCCTCCTCGCATGCATTTTCTCCCCATTGCCAGCAAGCCGAGCTCTGGTTTCACTCCACCATTTTCCCAAGCAACGAAGCTTTCTTGTTCCTTCCCACTGCTCTCCATTTTCTCCATAACCGAGCTGCTCCAAGCCATTACACCCGAGCAAATCCTCTGCGCCAAGAACCAAAGCCGAGCTCCTCCTTCAGCTCTCCACGTAGCCTGCTCCTAATCTCCTCTCCCCAGCTCCCAATCTTCCCAAGCATCCAGTACCAAGGAATGCCTGAGCTCCCCCTTTTCTCCCATTCACTCTTTCTTCTTCTTCACGAGCTCCCCCATCTCCCAATGCCAGAACAACCTGAGCTCTCATCTACTTCCCCATTACTCCTCTATACATCTACTCGACTCCATAGCTTCAAACCGAGCTGCCCCATAGTCCCCAACTTGAGCCGCCCACCTCCCTTCTTCAAGCAAAGCAGCCAAGCTCCAATCTCCCCCAAACCGAGCTCCCATCCATTCCTCCATTTCTCCCCTGAGCTCCTTCTCTTTTCCCCTTCACCCGAGCTCCCCTAGCTCCTTCTCTGTAAGCCGCTCGAACCCAGGCTCTACCCCCTTCCTCCCCTATTGCTCCTCCCCCATTCTGCTTCTTCTCCAATTCCTCCCTAGCTCCGCCATCTCGAGCTCCTCTCCTTTTCCACCTCCCAAGCTACTCCTCGAGCTACTGGATGGCCGGACCTACTCCACGCCGCCACCAAGAGCCAGCTGAGCCCGGGGCGCCCTCACTCCCCGGCTTGCGCCACCACAGCACCCGTCTTGCGCCGCCGCTTCATTGCCCCAGCAACCGGCGCCGCACCAATCTCTAGCACCCACTCACCACCGCCCCTAGCTCCGCGGGTCTCAGCTCAAGCGCCACCGCCGCTGGTAAGCCACCTCCCACGGACTCCCAGATCGGCTTCGGCCGCTGCCGCTACGGCCGGTGAAGACGCGGTGCTCCCTTCCTCGCCGGACTGTGCCCCATCCTCCTCTTTGCCACCACTTCCTCTGCCATGGCCGAGCTGCCCCGCGTCCGCTGCTCCCCTTGGCCGCTGCTGATCTGTGCCGCCGTTCTAGACCTCGTGCCTCGCTCCCCATGTAGCCGCTCGCCACCGGTGCCCGAGCTGCTTTGCATCCCCGAGACCCCATCGGTAAGCCGTCGCTGGCTGGACCCCTTTTCTCCGTCCCCGCCTCCCATGGCCGCCACCTTCCAGATCTGAGCCTCAGTGTAGCTCCGGTGTCCTGCCGCCTAGGCCGCCATCCCTTGCCGCTGAAGACCGCACCGCTCTTGACCCCGCTCCCTATGCCGCCGCCGGTAGCCCATTCGCCCGCCGAGCCACCACCATGCACCGCCTCTCCCAGTTACCGGACCCTGTCTCAGGACATTCCGCGGGTGGCAACGGGAAGGCCGCCGCTGGCAAAGGCCACTCGGATATAATCCCTAACCACCCGGTAAGTCTCCTCACTCCCACCGCTTAAGCCATAAACACGGTGTCGACAGGGATTTGGAATCCGTTTAGCGACCAACCAACCGTTAATGGTTCAACCGATCTGTCGGGGTAATTAAAAGCATGAACTTCGAAGACGTCTTCCCTATTGGAATGTGCCATCCTCTCTAAGGTTATATCCCTTTCAGTCTCTCCGCTGGAAAGCGTATACTCCGCCAAGTCTCTCTGATGGCTGCCTCAATACAGTAAAGACGCACTGCTAAAAGCCGCTTCCGGCGTCACCTCTGAAACCAGAATCTACCAAACAATGGCCGCCCTCAGTATAGATAAATTTCGGACGGCCATACCCCCTCATCATTCCTTCTATTCGCTCTGTTCTTTCTCCCCTGAACTTCCAAGTCGAAATCCATCTAATCGTACCGGATTCATGATTTTTGAATTCATTCGAATTACAAATATGAATTCAATACAAATACGGTTGTAGTATAAATACCTTCTCAATATAGCCCCAAGAATCTTTTGAAACAAAGAAAAAAAACATTATTTAGAGTCTGGCAGCATTTTCTTTTGAAATCCAAATTTTGTTAAGGAAACAGGGAGCAAGTTCTACTTTTGTGAGTATATCTCAAAGCTTTTATTGATTGTGGTAATTATGACCATATTTTACCCCAAGGCATTTCACCTGCAACCTAACAGGAGCCAGCACATGTTATACTCTCGGTTTTCAATTAGACTCTGCAACCTAAAAGAACTAAAGATCCCAAATAATTCTTGAAATGGAATCAAAACGATGAGCATGTCCTTACATCATGTGATCCTTATTTGGGTTCTTCCTCGTACCGCTATTTATTCGTTGTTTTCCGACGTGTAGTTCTGACGTTACAATAAATCGCACGAGGAGTTCCGGACGATTGTCATACCGAGACCACAGCTCGAGAACCAGTCGAGACTGCCAGGCAAGCATTCTCACTTTGACCATGTTGAATTCCATACTTGTGAACGTTAAGTATTTTGTTTGCAAACCTGCATGCTATGTTGATATCAACGTTATTTTATACTAGCGTAGTTATGCCAAGTAATTGCATATGAGGTAGGTTCTGAAATCCATTTCTTGTATCCCTAGGATTATTTTGTCGGTTATCATTCGACCGATAAACTAATTAGGACTATAGGCCTTAGCCGTGCTTAGCCCTGCTGTAGTAAAAACTAAGTTTGATCGATACGATGGGATTGGGATCAAAACCCTCGGTTTGTTATACATTCCGAGGGAATCTTTAAAAATGAAAGGTTTGCTAAAATCCCAAACGAAAGTGATGGAGAACTGGGATTCGGGCAGGAATGCTAAGGCTAGGGCATAACCCCAGTCAGTTGCCTGTCGGGTATGGCATATTGATGGGCTTCTTCACTGCTTGATTTCCGCTGTAAGTTTATAGCCGTTGGGCTACAGGTATCAGACAATTGACCTTGACGGTCTACTTACCTAGCGTATACTAGTATTCATATGTACGACAATGATATACAGGTTAACTTGTGTGTACCGGCTACTGATCCAGGGACCGGTACAGTAATTACAAGGGAGTATCTGGCCTTAAAACCAGGTACGCCACAGACAGCTAGTGGCAGGGCACAGTGCGAGCTTCTCCACTAGTTCGGCTCTTGGGAGTGAGAACTCACTTATCAGGGTGCTCCGGGATGAAGGGAGAGATGAACCGCATGCTAATGCGATGTTTGTGCTTGGTTTGATCTTGGAGAAAGAATGAATTAGGCTAATAGAGAGTCATGTGATGTTAGTGCTGATGATCAATTTGATGTTTGTGTGAGTTGTAAGCATCATCGTGTGGGTGAGTTTGTTGAGGAGACGACAGAATCTGTAGGGGAGGTGGAAGAAAAGGGAGCTATTGGCCAAGGGGCTACAGGGGAACTAACGGGCACAAATGCCGCCACCCGTCAGGACCCATGAAGTGCCTAAGTTGGAACCGCCAAGGCTCTTGGACACTTCAGGAGCTTGTGTATCTTGTGAAGACACATCGTCCAAATCTTATTTTTCCTTTCCGAAACCCGTTAGAATAAGGTAAGAGTAGAGGGTATGAGGTACCGTTTGGACATGAATAACTGTGTTTTACTATTTTAGAGGGCAAAGGAGGGGGCTTGCCTTGTTTTGGGATGACAGTGTTGATGTAGTTCCTAAGAAGTTTAGGGAGCATTTTATTGATGTTAAAGTCTATATACCACCTCACGAAATAAATTGGAGATGTAATTTTGTTTATGGAGCACACCTATCTTAGATACCACATGTGGGGGAGGAGATTAAAACTTCTTGGCTCGGGTCCTTGGTTAGTGATTGCTGATTTCAATGAAGCTTTGTGTCAGAATGAGCATTTCTCTATTTCTCGTCGCCTTGAGCGTCAAATGGTGGATTTTCGTGATGTCTTGTCTAACTGTGACTTGCATGATGTAGGATATCATGGCTTGCTATGGATTATGATAATAAACAGGAGGGGAGGCGCAATGTCAAGGTTCGTCTAGATAGGGAAGGTTTTGTCCGGCTTGGTCTATGGCATTTCGGCAATGCTAGATTGGACCATCTCGTGAGCTCAAGGTCAGATCATTGCCCTATTCTCCTTCAGCTCTCTTGGATCAATGGCTTCCGACAAGCGCGAGGAGGGGGGATGGGTGAATGTCGATTTTGATTTTTTCTTCTCAAAACAAGAACACAATGCAATGTATCCAAGTCAAAGAATGCAGCGGAAAATCAACGACAAAAGCAATCAAAATCAGAGGAGCCAAAACTGGTCCAAAGTTTTATCAGAAGTTTTGACCTTATCGAAAGTTCCGAAGTGACCCAATTTTGAGCTCTGGAAAAATTGGAACTTCCAATTCTTGAGTCGGAACTTCCAAAGTAAGACTATCAGAACTTCCGAAATTGGCAAAAACAACAAAATGTCGCTTGGAAAAATGTTCGTAGATTTTGATCTACCTGGTGGAATTGAGTGAAATTTTGCACAGTGGTAGAAAAAGAGATTATGGAGCTATTCCAATTGGAATCATGTCAAAATATTTTTTGTGCTAAGAGAAATCCTTGATTTATTATTAGCTGTTCCAAAAGCAATCAAGAAGCAAATTTTTGGGAAAAAGGGTGTTCGTGAGTAATCTTGATATGAGATCAATATATGAGTATCTCACTTGTCATAGAAACCTATTTCTAGCCCCAAACACAAGGTTGAACCCTCTCAAGACCCAAAATCAAAAACCCCAAACTTGTTATTTCTCCAACAAAAAATTGAATTAGAGATGGGGATGACAGATTCTTTGGGTATACTAGGGTGGGATCAGTTTGTAGATGATTTTTACATCACTTACTTTTCATACCCAAGAGGAATCAAGAGAGAGACCAAGAAAACAAAAATTAAAGGGATTTTGAGAAAGGAAAAACTCAAGAACACATAGTGATTTGAGAACTCATTCTGTATTGCATTTTCTTGGTCTTTACAAGCCTCTCATGATTAGGCCAAAACTCTCTTGAGTAGCACTAACAAGGAATTATCAAAAGAGTTATGGTTAAATAATCTAACATCTCCTATTTATAGTAGAAGGGTCATACCCTTCTCCACTTAAGGGCATAGGGCACTTAGTACGCATCCCAAAGCGTCTAAGTCACCTATCCACCCTCAAACCTTCCTACCATTGCAAGCCTAATCCTAAATCGCATCGTTGGCTGTCATTGTGATTTCTCTAATTCTACTTCAGTGGTTTCCACACTTTTACCAATGTACCCTCACACCAACTTGGTCATCATGTCTTGTCTCCAACCTTTGCCTCGTCCGCTAAGCAATTGTCTTGAGCTGCCCGATGTTGTCACCACCACCTTGATCGCATATCTACCCTTCAAGCACCATGCCGATCCTCGTGACCGAACCACCATCGCACTCATCGACCCTGCACACTAGTAGACAAGCAAACCGATTGCGAGCACAAGTTTTTCACTTGACCCAAGTTAGTCGAGAAAACAATTCCATCAATTTTTATGAGACAAATTGACCAAACTCTAATTCATCAAAAAACACGTGGTCAAAAACTTTTCAATATCGGAACATCTGGTGCCTAGACCAGAATCTCCGGTTTTTCCAGAGCACAAAAAACTCAGTCGACTTCGGATCTTCCAGAACACATCGAAAGTTCCAATCATTAAGCCGGAACCTCTAGTTTTTCCAGAGCGCTAAAAACACAGTCGACTTCAGATCTTCCAAAACACATTAGAAGTCCCAATCAGAATACCGAAACATTCGATATACAAATTTCAACAAGTAAGCACTGAATTTATGCAACTTAAAATTCAACTCCAACAACACACTCTATGGCAAAATATTCATCATTCAATCCTAGGAAAGCAGTACAACTCCCCCTAAGTTCTACAAGCTCTACGTAGTTGAGGATAGATGACACGTGATGCAAAATTTGAGGTATGAATCTTATTGGGAAAGGGAAGGGCTGGCCCTTGATAACCACATGCATGAGTTTTGGTTTAAACATTAAGTGGCTAATGACCTTTATGAAGTTTTGGCTCACTTGAAAATAGTGATGCATTCTTTGCATAGTTTGAGTAGCAACTCTTTAGGTTCTGTGCCTAGAAAAATTGAGACCCTAATGAAAAAAGGTGTTGGGCTAGGTAATAGAAATGATGCAGTGGCTAATAGGGAGAGGAAAATTTTATATAAAGATATGGATGACTTGTTACATAAAGAATAACTTCTACGGAAGCAAAGGTCAAGAGTTGCCTGGCTTAAAGATGGGGATCGTAATACAACCTATTTTCATCGAAAAGATTCTTGGAGGGCAAAGAAAAATCAAATTATAATGCTTAAAAAGGTAGATGGGAAGCACACCACTCAGTTGCCGGAGATGCAAGGTATGGCTAGTGCTTTCTTCGAAAATCTATATTCTCATGATGAAAATGTAGATCCCAGCTTTATTCTTAGCCTTGTTGAACAGAAGGTTGATGTAGGTATGAATGAGTAATTATGTAAACCCTTTACTAATGAGGAAATCAGTGATGCTCTTTTCCAGATAGGGCCTCTTAAAGCTCTAGGTCCATATGGCTTTCCTGTATGGTTTTTTCAGCGCAATTGGGCAGTGGTTAAGGAGGATATTATTCAGGCATTTAAACACTTTTTAATACTAGAATAATGCTTGACGGCGTTAATGATACTGCTATTGTGCTCATTCCGAAGAATAAAAGCTCAGTGGAGTTGAAGGATTTCCATCCTATTAATTTATGTAATGTGATATATGAGATCACTCCAAGTGTCTTGTTAACCGCTTCTGGCTTCTTTTGCATGGTATGATCTCTCCTTCACAAAGAGCCTTTATTCTAGGAAGAATGATAACTAATAATGCTCTCATAGCCTTTGAATGTTTTCATGCCATCCAAAAGTATAAACTTTGGTAATTTCTGTGCCTACAAACTTGATACGGATTAGGCTTATGATCAGGTGGATAGGTATTTTCTGAAAGAATGTTGCTTGCTTTGGGCTTCTCGGATATTTGGGTAAAATGGATTATGGCTTGTGTCACATCAGTTACTTATTCAGTGCAGTTCAATGGCCAGTCATTGGAATCCTTTTTACCAACTTGTGGCATTTGACATAGTGATCCGCTCTTCCCGGTTTATTCATGTTTGTGGCCGATAGCTTATCCATGCTTATAAGTGATGCTATTGGGAGATGTTCTTTATTGGATTTTAAAATATGTAGGTAATCCCCTCGTGTTTCACACTTACTTTTTATCTATTGTTTTCCAAGGCATCAATGGGGTAGACTCTTATTGTGAAGGATATTTCGCATAAGTATGAACTTGGCATGGGGCAGTTGCTAAGTCCTTCTAAGTGTTCAATTTTATTTGGATCACAATGTGATATTGCAAGTCAAGCCGTGATTACCACATCTTTGCTTCTTCAGGCTTCTAGGTTGAGGATAAATATCTGGGATTACTGGTTCCTGAGGGGCGGATAAAAGCTGGTAATTTTCAATGCATTAAGGATAAATTTTATCAACCGTTTGTCAGACTAGTCGTAGAAATTTCTTTCAACTGGTGGTAAGGAAGTTCTTATTAGATCTGTCTTACAAGCTTTGCCTACTTATGCTATGGGTGTGTTTAAGTTCTCGGCAGGGCTGTGTGATGAGTTAACAAAAATTATTAGGAACTTCTGGTGGGAAGATGACTAGGAGTGCAGAAAGGTTCATTGCCTTCCTTGGGATAAAATGGCATGTCCCTTGACAAGACGGAATTGGTATTCATGACCTTCGGCTTTTTAATAAGGCTTTGTTAGCAAGACAAGCTTGGTGACTTTTGGAGTTTCCTGACAGTTTAAGTGCTTGTCTTTTAAAAGATAAATACTTCCCTCATGGCCACTTGCTAGATACTGCTTTTCCTAGGAACTCTTCTTCTAGTTGGCAAGGGATTGGAACTTCTCAAATAAGGTGTAATATGGTGAGTCTATATAGGGGATAATATTTATTTGCGGAGAGATAATTGGATACCGCAGAATTCATCATTGAAGATTACTGGTAAGCAAACTAGAACTCTTTAAGAGGGTTTTTGAACTTATGATTTAGGGTTCTAGGGCGTGGGATGAAAACTTGGTACGACATATATTGGTCCCTCTTGACATGAAGGCATGCTTAATATCCGGATTCCTACACAGGGAGATGACTTTGTGGATTGGCATTTTGAGAAAAATAGATGTTTTTCTGTTCGCAGTGCTTATAAACTTGCATTGTAGATCAGGGAGAAAGGATAGATCTAGGCCAAAATAGTGCAGCGATAGATGGAAATAGGAAAATATGGGATGCTATTTGGACAGTTAAGGTGCCCTAGAAAATAAAATTGTTTGCTTGAAAGTTGGCTACGGAGGGCCTCGCAGTACAAAAGAATCGATGGAGACAACATCTTCTTGATATTTTTCCAATTTTTAGTATATGTGGTTTGGAGGAGGATGATTTGCATGCTGTTACCAATTGTCCAAAAGCTACAGCTCTTCGCTGTGCCATCCGTCAGGTTTGGAGCCTCCCTCATGAAACTAAGCTTGTCTGGTTCGGACCAAATTGGTTTTTGCACTTTTGTTGCATGTGGATAAAATTGCTAGATGTAATTTGCTCTTTCTTTTTTGGCGCGCATGCCATCTTCGAAATGACATGATTTTTGAAGATGGCAAGGCCTCAATCTTGGTCTCGGTTCTGTTTTGTAAAGCTGTATGGAGTCCATTGCTGTACCTGGTTTGGTTCCAAATGTTCAAGATCAGCATGGTAAAGGCAAAATGGGTGTTAAATGCTGTACAACCGGTTCCTGTGGAGCAAAGTGATGAGCCATTGTAGCAGCCTCTGCCTGCCGGATTGATTAAAGTTAATGTCGATGCAGGTTTTGACCCATCCTCGGCTTCAGGTGGAATCGGAGTTGTTATCCGCGATGAAAGGGGTAGTGTGTTAGCTTATTTCTGTGAGCTCTTCTCTCGCTGCGGTGGAGTGGATCAAGCTGAATTTCAGGCTTGTTTACGCGGGCTCCATCCATCTCTTCAATTTCATTCTCCCATCATTTTGTAAATAAATTATTTGTCGGTGCATGCTAGCCTTGTTTCATCAGAACTGGACAGATCGGCACTAAGAGATTTAAAGGTCAAAGCTACTGGTTTAATACAATGTCTCCCTAGTGGTAAGATTGTCAAAATTAGCCGACGGATCAATATGGTTGCGCATTTGATAGTGCAGTTGGGTAGGCGAGAGATATGCGTGGGTGTGTTGTACAGTTCGGTTCCTTCCTGCGTGTCGGAGCTGATTGTATATCCTTGTAATGACAATGTGTTAATTTAAATATTAGTTGGCTGTTTTAGAAAAAAAAATGAAGCCATTAAAAGGTGGTAGCTCAAATAAGCAGAAGAACGTATGAAGCTTATGAACAATGGAATAAAACACCAAGATGTTGTCTTCCGATTCCAGAAATATTCATAAATATGAATACACAAGTTCAGGACTTTTCGCCTTTTCCTTGTTGCTTCCGGTATTTCTAGAAAAGAAAATAAATGCAAATCATGAATCTACTTAACTATATCACAAAAGAAATAGATGTTACCATAACTATTCGCTAATTAAGTCGAGCCAATTGCTTACCCATGCATCCAACATTTGCCGGTGTCAAGCACAAACAAGAAAAAGATTAATCATTTACCAGATGCAAATGAACAGTTAGCAATGAAGAAATTATTTGTATTTACATTGCACAGCATGGGAGCATTAATTGCATAAAGAATCTTTTTCTAAGTGAAAAATAGCCATACTACAAAAGCGAAAAAAATACATGAGATTCTAATCAACATTCCAAATCTGCAAGCCTTGTCCTCTTTCCTCTGGACCTGATCATGTCAAGCTTTATAGAGCACTTCTGTGTGATGTGAGGCAGTGTAGATACTTGGAGAGCCTGCAAGCAGATCAATCGTCTGAGTTCTGACAGAAGCATGCACATGTAAACAATATCAGAAAATAGAAATTTGCAGACAATACCTTGCGTGTAGTTACAGACTTGATTCCTTCCCGGAGCACTATATCGGTGTAGTTAGTTGCTATCCTGCAATCGAGCGAAAACTGCACCACCGAAACACAAACGAAATTTACACAAATTAACTGCGCTGAAACTACAAGAATTGAACTTCAGAAGAAGTCTGTTGGAGTCTGAACCTGAAGTTTTGGCAGGGGAAAGTTCATGAGGTGCGTCGTGGCGTCGATGCTCCCGGCGATCCTGATCTCGATGCGCTTCCTCTGCGCCGACAGCTCGCTGACGACGAGCCGGCTGATGTTGGACTGCTCGAACACGGCGTGCATGAGCACCGTCACGTTACTGCTCCGGGGCGGCTGGTAGAACACCGGTACGTCCATGGCCCCGACCGACTCGTTCGCGTACGTGACGCCGAGGTCCGCCGCGCTGTACCTTATACCGATCCTGTTGGGGTTCTGCGCCGCGAACAGCAGCGACGCCACCGAGCACGACGTCCCGTTGGCTCCGCCGCTGCTGTTCGACGACGACGGCCGGAGGCTGAACGACTTATCCATCTGGATGGATTGGAGGTAGAAGGTCGGCTTCTTGAGCCTCGTGACAAAGACGACGAGAAGCATGGCCGCGACAACGACGAAGAGGATCAGCGAGAGCAAAAGGTAGAGACAGAGGCATTTAGCAGAGTGAGGAGGAGGGAAGTGGCCATGGCAGCTCTCCTTGCAGCTGTAGCCTCTCCTGTTGCTGCTGATCATGATAGGATCCATGGCTGCGTAGCACGCAACAGCTCGCCAGCGAGAGGAGGCATGGATCAGAGTGAGATATCCCAATGAATATATATGTTCTTGTTTCGTACAAAGCGAGAAGGAAAGGGAGGGCTTATCCTTAGCCGCAAGCCTCGTGCAATACTTGAGTTGCCTTTATTCCTTTCTTGAAAAGTTTGTGTGAATTTGAGCTGCTTCATGTAGAAGATGGAGATCACTTGGAGAGGCAGGCAGGCAGGAGAGTAGGAGACTAGTATCTGGTCTCTGCGGCTGGGATACTACTCTTGATTCATAAGTTTAGCTTGGCGGCAAGTATATATAACACATGGATGCTTGAGACTTCAAAATGTGTGGTATGGAGAAAGAAATAATTGTAAGATAATAGCAAAACAAAGCAAATTAATTTGATAAATGCTACTCCAGGAATGACAATTCAGAGAATGCCACACCAAAACATAAAATTAGAAAATGCTGGTCCTTCGATAGGCAGATGACACCCTTCTCATCCTTGAAGGGTCCGAGGATCAAGCAAGATTACTTTGTGAAATTTTGGATCCATTGCAATTTAAACAGGCCTAAAAATCAACTTTTCGAAGTCCAGGTACGTACCTATAAATCTTTCTGCTGAAGAAAGCTCATCCACCGTGACAATTCTTGGATGCCCAGTCCCCACATTCCTCAAACATATCTAGGGCTCCCGTTGTCCGATTCTAAACCCCCTCAAAATGCTTTTCTCTCTATCCTTTCATCCATTGACAAACGTCGTAATACCTTCTCCATGAATCACCTAAACTAAGGGAGACGAGTCATCTTGACTAATTCGGTGATCTCAGCACTTCCGACATATATGATGTCCTGCATCAAGCTGCCCGTTGGTTAATTGATGAACTCGACAAACTTCGTTGTGCATTCCTTTGGAAAGGCAAAAAGAAGGTGTTTGGCAGCGACCGCTTAGTAGCCTGGGATCAGGTTTGCAGAGCTAAAGGAGAGGGCGGATTGGGTATCAAAAATCTGCAGATTCAAAACGATTGCCTCCTCACTAAATTCATTCATAGGCTGCACACATCTTCTGAAACTCCTTGGGCATGATGGATCAAGATCGCACATTTCAACGAAACGATTTAGGGGATCCAACCGGTTCCCACGCCTGGGCTCAGCTCGGAAAATACTTTGACCTATACAGATCAATTACCTCGGTCACTATTGGAACCGGAAATACTGTCTCTTTCTGGTTTGATTCTTGGACGGCAGATGGACCCTTTGAGATTCAAATATCCGGCTCTGTTTTCACATGTTGTAAGGCCGAGCATTGCAATTCCCGATTGTCACGGTGACAGCGGGTGGGCTATTCCCACTCGACCCCTTACCTCTCACCGAGCCTGTTCTGAATTACAGAACCTCATCATCAACCTCAGCAGCATTCATCTCCCAAATGACCAACTCGACATGCGCTCCCTACGCGAACAAATCCATGTGTTTTTCTACAAGATATCTTTACTCCTTCATGACTTTCGGAGGGCTCCTGGATGATGCCTCCACATTGATATGGGATTGTGATGCTCCAAATAAATTAAAATATTTTCTTGGCTTCTGGTTTAGAGCTAGAGAGGCTAAAAGTTAGAGCCATCCTTCATCAAGGTATCCTAACTAACACACGTGCCCCTTTGGATGTGCTCACAATGAGACAGCTTCTCACTTTTCTTTCGGTTGTGCTCGTTCGCAATCAATCCTCCAATCCCTCAGCATCACTATCACTAACGCTAATCACCCAAAAGACATGTTCACTACATGCAGGGACGCTGAACCCCCAGGACTACGCCCAGCATGGATGCTGGTGATCACGGTTGTGCTTTGGACCATGTGGGTGGCTCGAAACAGAAAAGTTTTCGACGACATCACTATCCCGATCGAGAAAACTAAAGCGCTCTCTGCAGAAATCTTGCTCACTTGCGACACCGATCCAAGAATCGTGGAAGAATCAACATTGATGCATGGCTGGAACTTTGGAATGGCTGATTCTCTATGATTGTTTCTTTCTTTTTGCGTTTTTTGCACTTTTTGGTTTGCCTTCACTACTCTGTTTTGACTTGTATTTCTGAAATGCTACTTTTCAAGTTTTAATGAAATTTAGGTAGGGACCTCACCTCCCGGCTTTGTTCAAAAGAAAATACCCTTTCGAGTGGTACTTTTTAACGTTTATCTTTTCGAGTGACATTCTCTTAATTGCCATGTTTCTGAAGTGGCACATATCAAATTTTGCCAAAAAGAACAGATTAGAATATATAGGAACGCCTGATACCATCATCAGATTAAATGCTATCTAGCTATGAACCACAAGTTCATTCATGTAACGCTGGAAAAAAAAATGCGCCAAGTCGCTAATTCTGGTAATACAACTTCTAGGGTAGGCTAATACGTTTTCACAACCAATCCTTCTATTCACAAATATTACTTATTTAGACTGGTCACGCAGTTCAGTTTGACGGATAGATAGTTGTTCGCTTGTGCGCTTTTCTTCCTTCACTCGAGACAAGTGTAACAGAATGTTCTTCAACTAGATATGATTCCATCCATGCTTCTACAGCTATGCACCTGATTCAGAATAAGAAGTCTTTTATTTATTCGGCCTCGGTTTTTTATTCGGTTTTAAATTTCATTATATTTGGTATTTGGTTTTTTTTTGTTCGGTTTGCATTGTCTTGAAACTGTATGGAACGAAGAAACCGAAATACACTAAGACCCCTTTCAGACAGTTTAGGCTTATGTGTAAGGTAGCTTAAACTTAGCTGTCTACAGGAGCTTCGGCCTAGGGAAGCCCTATAAAGCTCATGTCCTATTTCAAACGGCTTATACAATATGAGCTTATTGTCTATGATGAATGACATAAAATTTGTATTACCCCTAGACTTTTTATTACTCTGCTTAATTGATAATCATTTAAAAATAATAGTTCACTGCATTGATACACCTTTTTGTATGTGCCTAATCATATCAAGAATGATTGCATCCAAGCATTGTGGATCAATAGGCCTATTGCAGGCCTCTCGCTTGGCGCGTGTCGTGTGTGAACAGAGTATGTGATCCATGACCTAAGCAAAAATAAAATTTCCCGAACACAAGTAGCAATATATTATCGATCCTCAAATTGAAAAGTATGAATTCCTCAAGTAGGTAATGCAAATTAATGATCCCTACAAGTAAAAATTATGGCTACACAAGTGGAAACCTCATCAAAAGATTTAGCAGAATGTAGACCATAATCAACAAAAGTAATTGGATGACCAGAGCAAATTCGTACCTTAGACGAGTTGTGCACGAGGAATTGAAGTAAAAACAAGTATAGGTGAAGATCTCACCTAGTGTTTATGAGGTTTTGAGGGATAAAGAGAGAGACAGATGGGAAAATGAATTGGGAGCTCTTCCCCGAGCGTTATAAGCTGTCTCCCGTTGCGATACAGGCGCTCGATATAGACATTAGCACTTGTACTGAAGGTTAACACGGCTTTTGTACATTATCTTCAGGTCATTGGCTTGTTCACCCCTTCAATAAGACCGATAAGTACGGGCAGGCGGCCTGTACCGTTCTTTGGCTCAGCTTCTGGTTTTTTTTTCTCTGAAGATTTTTTTTCAATCTCCGTATGACTGAGCAGTATGACAACAGCAGTCGTACCACTGCTTGGCAAAGCTTCTAGACTCTGTTTCCTTAGCAAAAATGTGTGCCTCTTCGTAAAGTTCTATAGAATATTTTTCTACAATGATATTAGGGTGCACATATAGGAAAAATTCAAAAATAAATGTTTATATATCAATTATTCATAAGGGTGTCCCATTTTAATTATTTTTCTCTCTATCGATGATGCTTAATCACCTTTCTTGAACAAAAATTCTTAACAAAAAATAAACCTAAAAAAACTTTTATTTGCATGGGTTGCCTCCCATGAAGTGCTGTTGTTTAAGGTCGTTAGCTCAACCTCATTACCTTTGAACTCCCATTAGTCATGTGAGGCTACGAGTTGTTGGCTTGCCGTAGTCTCTAAGCCTAAGTGTGATGGGCTCTGTAACATAGACTTTCCACTTCTTTTTCCTTGCAAAATGCACGATAAACTGACGAGGGGGTAAGACAAACTTGATGTTTTTTCTCTTGTATATCTATCATAACCCTGCAGGTTCTTCAAAATGGTCTTCTAAAATTATACAGGCATTAGCATCTTCAGACATGTCCACAATAATTAAATCAATAAGCACATGGGTATTTTAAACCATCACAATAACATCTTATTTTATAACCTATAACTTTTTTCTAAGTCGGATCAACAAGATTTAATCTCATCTCACAATTTTTAAATGATCCAAGACCAAGTTTTTCATAAAGAGATTTGCGAATAGTGGAAACACTAGCTCCAAGATCACATAAAGCAATGATGGTAGAATGGCCAATGTTAATTTTAATTATAGGTTCCCAAAGGTCTTCTTGTTTCAATAGTACTTCATCTTAATTGATTCTTCTTCCAATTCCCTAACCTTCGAAGCAACCTTTTTAACAAATTATTCATAGTCATTATCATTATCATGAGATCTAGGCCTTTTTAAACTCATACTTTTGATGAAGTTTTTATTAATACTATCAGTGGTAGTTTCATCATCTTTTACCACGTTTTCATAGCTCATATCCTCATCCATAGTGATGGATGGCCTTGAGTGACTCGACAGAATTTGGGTTTTCCAGCAAATTGACCGAGGATGAGTCTGACTCTCGGCAATATTGGCAATTTGGACTTCAATGGTTTTGGTTCTCTCCTGAAAATTGTTACTATCCATAGCAAGCATGCCTAATTTTCGAATCATGAGCTTTAAGTTGTTCAGTAAAAAAATTATTTTGTTCCATTTGAGATGCCATAAATTGTTTAAGCATTTCTTCCAAATTAGGACGATTAGCATTAAAGCCAGAATTGTTGTTCATATTGCTAGAGAAAGTTTTTGATAATTATTGCTATAAGAATTGAAATTTTTTCAACCACTATTATTTAAATTACTTCTAGCACTAAAATTAACAACATTGTTTTCACTTTCAGCAATAGCATTAATAGGTATATTGTCCTCATTCATTGGTGTCATCATGGTAATAAGCTTATCAGTTGTATTAACTAGCTCATTATTACCTTCATTACCTTCAATAGAATTTACTATTTCCATTGATGGAGTTGAACATTCGGTGTGGCACTGAGTGTGATTTTCAAGCATGTCATGAAGAAACTTGTGGGTGTCTCCCACTAGCCTTGTCATAAATGTTCCTCCTGCAGCTGTATCTAGCATATTCCTCGAAATTTGATTAAGACCATTACAAAATGTATGTAAAATAAGCCACTCAGGGATTCCGTGACTAGGACAATTTCTAATAGCTTCATTCATTTGTTCCCATGCTAAAGCAATGGGTTCTCTATCCTCTAGTCGAAACCTTGTAGTATGTTATCTTAATTGCATTGTTCTAGCGGGTGGAAAAAATTTAGACATAAACATATCACAATATTTAACCCATAAATCTATAATACCAATTGGTAGAGAAAGCAACCATTCTTTTGCTTTTCCTCTTAGAGAAAAAGGTAATAATTTAAGCTTAATAATATTAGGTGCTACATCTTTTGTCTTCATCATGTGGAAAATTTTAGTAAACGTGTGGAGATGCATTCCTACATCTTCATTAGCAAATCCTCCAATTTGATTTTGATGAACTAAATTTAATAGAGTAGATTTAATTTCAAACTAAAATTAACATAAACGAAAAGAAACCTATCGTTACCACGAGCAGCACTTGCTTCCCCGACAACGGCGCTAGAAAACTTAGTTGATGCCGGCCTAGCAAGAGGACTAGATCGGTTGCAGTAAGTTTTCCGTTGAAAGTATTCCGAGGTTTACCGATCTTAAGGAAGTGAGGTGTCGTGGAAATAGTCACGGTGTTAAGATTATTCTTGAGAATTTCAGTGAGTGCTGGCGTATACTTAGTATGTCGATTTGAAGATGGCATTGTTCGTGATATCCATTGTAGAGACAAAACTATGCTAGAACTAAATAGGCTTAGGAGTGAGATTCACTTGTAAATCAGAATAAAAGTATATAGACCACTAGCACAATTATTATATCATCAATATTCAAGATAAATAATCAAGTGGTTGACACGTCCAAGAATCACCTACATTGATATCCGCCTTCTCATAGGGTCTATTGTCCAACCCCAGTGCCGACATCTGCCGTGTCACTAGAATTATTAAGGCGTGAGCCAGACCAATGCTTAAAACATTATGACTGTGTCGGGTCTCCCTAGATGCTCCTCGTGTTTTCCTATACTTCATGTAGCTATCACTTTCGCTTTGAAGCTAGCACGAGTCCTCCCTAATGTTCACCTTGGATGCCTACTATCAAGATGAGCATACGAGACAAAATATCGAAAATTTGAGATAATAAATAAATATGATCCAATACAAATAAACTTCAATCTACTAGGCTATTACTCATCTCAAAGCCTATGAGGAACTACACACAATCCGTATAAATTACCAAGATCAAATCAATGAAGAACATCGCAACAAGGAGACAAAAAGGAAAAGTACTTGGATTAAAATACTTAAATCATCTTCAAACCTTGCTTCTTGGCAATAGTAATGGAGAGAGTACAAAACTAAGATAGCTATGGTGGTGGCAGCATGGGATTTCTTTGGTTTGGTTCTTCTTGCCAGGGTTTCTCTCCCCTAAACGTCTCTCTCTCGTATAGCTTTCTCTTCTCTCTTCTCCGCCTTTTATAGATCAGAGGCACTATTTAGGGTTTTCTAGGATCACCATCACAGTTCTTCTCGAGAATCCTTAATGAAATTTGGTTGATTTGATGTGCTGGCGTCGTACGATCTCGGTATGATCGTGTTGTATGGGCGGCAACTATCGTACCATTGGTCGTCTGGCCCAACTAGTAGCTTCGTTCAGGGTCTCGTTTCTTTGTGGGCACTCCTCTTGATGTGTAGTTTCCAAATATATCAATATGTGCCCCCCTGTGCTAGTGAGCCTACACACATATAGTCCAAAAAGAGATATTTGCACAGTCCGACGATTAATTAGGCATTAGTAGCAGAAATCAGGAAATAATCCAGTCAAAATGCATTGAATAAGGATCAAGCTTTATTATGAAATGTAATTCGCATCTATGTAAGTTATGAACTATATATATATATATATGCCTTATGTATGTATGTATATATATATATATATATATATATATATATATATATGCCTTATGTAAAACAATAGGTCATGATGGACGGGCGCTACAGCTCACCCATCCGTGATGACAGTTATCAAGGATGGGTCACTATACCGCTCGTCAGTGATTCCGGGCACTCATTTTTCCTTCGTGACTGGCTATTTCTAGGCCCATCTGAAAGGGTCATTGCTGACAGTATAAGCCTGACCTGGCCCAACGACTAGGTTGAGGCCCAATTCCTGGCCGGCCGCCTCCCTCATATAAAAGCAACCACTTAAACTAACCCTACCCAGTCGACCGCCTCCCTCTCCTACCCATCCGCCAATGCGCCCTCTCCTGATCTATCTCTCCCTCCTCCGTCGCCGAGCTCCGCCTCCATGCCTTCGACCCTGCTGCTTCCGCCATCGCCTACAACCTCTCCACCACACTCCGGTTCAACAGTTATAGTTGGCTGCCACGCGTGTGCCGTGGCCATGGCGCTCGTGCATGCGTGTCATGGCCGACTAAGTCCTCCAAGCAATGGCAACCAAGGCCGACCTCCTCAGCCATCAGATCTAGAGTCCTTAGGCGTGCTACTACTAGATCTAGCGTCCCTTCGTGTGCTTCTCTGCCGCCAGCTTAGTGTACCATCAAGTGTGCCCCAGCTGGATCCTGCATCCCTGAAAGTGCTGCTGCCGGATCTAGGCCCAGCTCCATCCTTTCTCATCTACATGATGATGATACCTGAATAATTTGGTTGATGTGATGCAATAGATCATGAATGATGTTGTGCTTACGATCATGCTTGCATATGCTCGTAGATTATGTCAATGATGAATAAGACGTACTAATAAACTGTGTGTGATGGTTTACAAGGCTTCAAGGTTCAAGGTTCGGGGTAAGATTGGAGTTGCATTAACCCCAGTCCTAAACTCGACCAATGTGCACAAACATGGGCAATCTCTTAGACTATTTTAGTTTAGCTATGCTTAGCTATTTAGTTAGCTATGCC
Organism: Stipa capillata; assembly: GCA_019208055.1. Lineage (NCBI taxonomy): Eukaryota > Viridiplantae > Streptophyta > Magnoliopsida > Poales > Poaceae > Stipa > Stipa capillata. The sequence goes on along the minus strand of JAGXJF010005124.1, from coordinate 5,939 downwards.
ATGCCTTCAGTAATAAATTTATACCATTTCTATGGTTCTATTAATGAAAGACCGGATGCTTTGGCAAGCATGAGAATCGCAAAAAAGATGATGGTAAATCGACGTGTTACCTCCACCTATCATGTGAAGGAGAGAAAACATGTTCTAATAGAGAGGTACATCCTCTCCTTCACAAGAGGGGTGGTAGTAACTCATCGGATTATCCCCACCTCTCATGCGATTCGATACTTTTTGGAGATTTCAGGCTTTGATTTGACACAATCGACTGATGTGGTACAAGTTATTTACATGATTAGGTCAATGACAATAAGACTTTGCTACATAATAATTGTGCGCTTTCCTTTTCCAGTATGAGGTAAGGAACAACTAAAAATCCTGACATCATCCTGAAAAATCAGGCATACATTCTATATATTAAGAGCAACTTAGAATCTAAGGCCTAGGATATGTATGGATACATCTATTTTAATACATTTGAATGCTTGATTCGAAAACAGTACTATCTATTTATGTTGTCTATAAAATTCAGTTGCTCTATTGTGCTCTTTCATGTGAAACCTTGATGGTCAGTTGCACAGTCAAAATTTCTCATGAAAGAGGCACTAGAGTTGATTGAATGACACGATAGATTATAAGTTCTTACTGACGGTGCAATCAGAGGCGTGTAGTGATCTGTAGTGATGTAGCAATATGTGGTGTGATGATGGTTGTATATGTGATGTGGTCTGCTATTTTAGAAGGTATGGCTAGCAAATCCGCTAAAAAACAGGAAAACCTGTGCCTGGGGTAAGCAATCATCACTGATGAGTTGCCCCACGACTACCCCGTCACTGATGATATGTCATCAAGGACGGGTTACGTTAGCCATTTGTCACTGATGACATGTCATCAGGGATGGGTCACATTAGCCGCCCGTCACTTATGAAATATCAATATTGAGGGGCGTTGTCGACGAGTAAACGTCTCTAGCGGTGGTCCGAATGGACCCCCTTGTTGGTTCGGCCGGGGGCGATATAGAGTTTTTCTTATGAGCCGGTGATGGCGTTTCAAGGATGAGGGTGGTTATGATGCTCGATGCCGGAGACACAGGGATTTTTCCAGGTTCAGGCCACCCGGAGGTGTAATACCCTACGTCCTGCTTGTTTTTGTATATATGTGTGTATATGGCAAGTATGATGAGTTACAGAGGTACGCACTGTTCTTCTTCTAGCTCTAGCCCGGAGGAAGAACGGTGCTTCTTTGATAAGGAGTAAACTTAGAGAGATCTAACCTAGGAAAATCAGCCAACCCTTTGCATGGACCAGGCTCTCCCCTTATATACTCGGGGGAATACCACATAGGTCGGCAAAGGAGAACATGAGCTATACTTGTGCTGTAGACGACGTGGGCGCTACTGGAAGCGCCCACACCTTCATTTAATGCCCACTTGAGACTTTCGGCCGGGCCGTCGCCTCGCGGTGTGTCGGAGCAGGGGCTCTGACACCTTTGCCTTCGGCGGGCCCCGCGGACGGAGACTTACGGGGTTTCTTCTGACTGGGTTGGTAAGACGTCCTCTCGCGGGCCCCATAGGTCAGCCTCTCATGCCGCGCAATTGATCGCGCGGCGGCGTCCCCCATGGGGTAAAAAGGGTTGACAGCGACAGGGCGTGCGAGGCGGCGCGCTTGGTCGGTCAAAGAATCTGTCAGCCCGGGCCCACCCCTCAGAGAGAGAGAGAGATAGCTCACAGAGCTTATCGCCTGCACCGGTGGGACCCGGCCTGATCGTCATCATGCCCTCACAGGGCTTTGGGTTCCCCGTCGGAATGACAGGCATTAAATGCCTCCGCCAGGGCGGAGGCTTGCTGGAGAAGCTTGGCGCCGGACGACGTGCATGGACGAGGGCCCCACCAGAGGACACGTCATCCCCCGGGCACTCGGTCCCGAGTGACCTCCTTCGCTAGGAGGGGCGCCAGTTGTCTTCTACGCGCCCCTGAGCAACCCCGAGCGCTCGCGGAGCACCCGCTGGGGGGCCGCTCGGGGCGCCTTGAAGGGGGAGCCCGAGGGAGAGTGCTCGGGGGGCGGACCCCGAGCGCTCCCCTGGGCCCCACATCTGCCAAGATGCCGAGCGCTCGGGAGGGGACCCCGAGCGCGCCCTTTCGCCTTCTGGGACGCCGAGCGCTCGGGGACGGACCCCGAGTGCTCGCTCAGCGCATGGGCCGTGGATTCCCGGAGGCCCACGATTCCTTCTGGTTTGCGGATGCAGCCTCTGGAGGAGAACCCCGGTTCCTTGGGATTGGCCGCGGGCTTCGTACGACGATCCGGGTGGGGCCCAAGGCCCCAGCGACCGGAGCGCCACGCGTCACCCTCTGCGGCATCCGGTTGGCCTCCGCCGGCGGTTAGGGGTACCCTGGGCCCCATTCCGCCGACAGTAGCCCCCGGCCTTATCTCCCAGCAATGGCCCGAAGGGCTGCGACTGGGGATAGGGCCTTTCCTTCTTGGGCCAAAAAAGATGCCGGCCCATTCTGATGCGCCCTGCGGAGGGGCGCTTTTAATGCGCCGCGCGCGGAGCGGGAGCGACGCCCAATCCGCACGCGCCACCTGGCCGCGGCGCTTCGGGTTACGCCCGCGCGGGAAAAGCGCGCTGCTCCGGACGGTTGCGTGCCCCGGATTTCGCGCGACTGCAAATTCACTGCCAACGGCAGTAAATTGACAGTCCATCATTGTTTTTGGAAACCGTCTTGCGGTTGATCTTCTGCGGTTTTCTTTTTGAAAAGAAAACCACTTCTCACTTTTGAACTTTTCGCCTCCTTGCGCAAACGCTCTGTCTCCCAAAGTACTTGCGCTTTCTTCGTCTTCTTCCTCCCGCCGCCGCCATTTTCGCCTCCCGAAAGCTTTCTCCGCCACCAATTCGCCACCATAATGACTCGCCGCAAGACCCGGCAGAGCGGCTCCCCGACCCCGAGCTCGCCTAGCGTGCTCCAGAAGTCCCGCCTCCTCAACGAGGAGGCGATGGACAAGGTCCGGGGCATCGTGGTGCCGGAGGGCCGCCCGAACCCGACGGTGGTGCGAGCGGCGACGTACCCGCCGAACCCGCGGGCGAACGAAGCGGTGATCTTCACGAGCTTCCTGGGGGCGGGACTTCTGCCGCCATTCTCGGCGTTCTTCATGGAGGTCCTCAAGGATTATGGGGTCCACCTTCTCCATCTCACCCCCAACTCCGTGGTAGTGCTGGCGATCTTCGCCCACCTCTGCGAGATGTTCGTCGGGGTGATGCCGTCGGTGGCGCTCCTTCGGCATTACTTCGTCCTCCGATCGGTCGGGAGGACGCGGGGCTCCGGCCGAGCGGAGGTCACCGGCAGCGCCAACTTCCAGCTCCGGGGAGGGAAGGAGGCCGATCCTTACATTCCGCAGAAGTTGCGGAATAAATGGGACGACTGGCGCCAGCAGTGGTGCTATGTCAACACCGACCCGGCGACGGAACTGCTGATCCCGGAGGCGCCGGCGGAGCACACGAAGGCATGGGAGTACATGGACCCGAGCGACAAGGAGCTGTTTTTGGCGGTGGCGCGCATCACCCAACTTCAGGAGCTGGGGCTGACGGCCACCATGGTCGTCGGCGATTTCCTCCGACGCCGGCTGGCGCCGCTACGGGAGCGCGCGCGACCGGCGTGGATGTACACCGGCGATGATGACTTCTGCCGGACGGAGGTCGGCGCTGGCAAGAACCTGACCCCTGCCGTGGTGGCGATGTTGCTGAAGGTGCTGCTCGGGGAGCAAGATCCTTCGCAGGCCGAGCTCGCCCGGCCGGACCTGCCACTCTGCGTGCACGCGGACCGGCAGAGTATCCTGGACATGATGCCGGTGTGCGATGCGCACGGCTTCGTGTCCGCGCCGAGAGCTGGCCCGCGCGCGCCGGCTGGGGGCATTCGAATCTTCTCAGATGAAGACGAGGCGCAGGCGCGGGCGGCCAGAGCCGCGAGCGCCCCGGCGGCAGATGTTGCTGCCGACCCCGCCGATCCGAAGGGCAAGGGGCTAGCCCCGCCACCTCCGTCTCCACCACCGCAGGCGCCGGCGGCGAAGAAGAAAAAGACGCCGAAGCCGGCCGTGGTGGGAGACGTTGGGCAGGGAAGCTCTGCCCACGCCGGCCTCAAGTTCGGGCGGTGGCCCTCTGCGCCGCCTCCGCCGCCCCCTCCGCCCGCGGGCCCTCAGGCGCCAGGGAATGGAGGCGGTGGCTCGGGGCGAGGGGCCACTGGGACCGCGCCGACTGGAAGCTCGCCGGCGGCCGGCGCGGACGCCGCCACCGGACAGAAGAGGAAAAACCCGCCGGGATCCTCCGACCCGGACTCGGTTGTCCCGAAGGGCAAGTGGCGGTAAGAATGAAACCTCACCTTTGCCTTATTTTGCTTGAGTATCGTGCTCGGGAATTGACCCCGAGCCTGGCTTTGTTGGCTTTTCAGGGCGAAGAAGACCAAAGTGTCCCCGAGCCCTTCTTCGGTCCCGAGCGCTCCGGTTGCACCGAGCGCGGGTGGGGACGCGAGAGCGGGCGAGGCCCCGAGCACGCAGGCGGCCGCGCGCGAAACCTCGGCCTTGAGCGGGACCTCTGTCCCGAGCGGTTCCGCGGCGCCGAAACCCGAGCGCACCGCCGGCCCCGAGAGCAACTCCGACCCCGAGCGAGGAGCCAGCCCCGAGAGCCGAGGCGGTCCCGCGGGAAGAAGCTGCCCCGAGCGCGGAAACGGCCGCGCAGGGAAAAGCGCAGGCGCCGCCGGAGGCTGCGCGGGCCGACGCAGAGGCGCCGGGCGCCGATCCGGAGGAAGAGCAGGGGCCAAGTGCTGCCGGGCCCGAGGGACAGGCGGCGGCACTTGGGCAGGAGCCGAGCGCCGCCGGAGCTGAGGAGCAGGCGGCGGAGCCCGAGCAGGAGCTGGGCGCCGCCGGAGCTGAGGAGCAGGGCGGCGGAGCCCGAGCAGGAGACGGTTCCCGTGGAGGGAGCCGAGAGCTTTCGGCCCGAGAAGGGGGCCGGCGGCTCTATTGTGGTGGAGTACCCCGAGTCTCAGGAGGAGGTGCTCGGGTGCTCCACCTTGACTTTGCTGCCGCGGGTGCAGCGCGCTGCGCGGCGCGACGAAGCATCCCGGGTGATCCCCCCCGACGCGTTCGACGCCGCGCGCGCCGCCATCAACAAGCTTCAGGAGGACTTCGCCGCCAAGGAGGCGGCTTTGGCGGACAAGGAGGCCTCGCTGGAGGATCGGGAGGCCTTGCTTGCGGAGGCGGCGGAGTCCTTCTTGGCTCGCTCCCGCATCGCCAAGCGGGAGTACGAGGAGGGCATGGCCGAGGTCGATCGCCTGCGGGAAGCCATGCACGAGCTGAAGAGGGAGCTCATCGAGAAGGAAAACCTCCTTAATGAGCGAACCTCCCGCCTCATTCGGATCGAAGCCAAGGTAACCTCGCGCGAGCAGGGCCTGAAGCAGCGGGAGAAGGACGTCGCTGACGCGGAGGCGCGGCTGGAGAAGCGCATCGCCGACGCGGACCGACGCGACGAACAACTCACCCTTCGCGAAGGTAACATCGAAGACCGGCTGGCTTCGCGCGAGGAAAGCTTGAAAACGCGGACCGCCGACGTTCAGCAACGCGAAGAGCAGCTCGCCCTTCGCGAAAAGGAGACTGAAACGAAGGAGGCGGTGCTTGCCAAGCGCGAAGGGGACCTGGAGAAGGCGACCGACAAGCTGAACGCCGAAGTCCAGGGCCGCGTCGATGCTGCCCGTGAAGAGCTTGCCAAGGAGATGGCGGATCTCCGCACCCGCATCCGAGATCTCGAGGGGCGGCTTGAGGACTCGCGCACTTCCGAACGCACCCTCCAAACCAAGATCCAGGAGGTGGAGGAGGCGAGGAAGCGCGAGAGCTCGGAGGCCGCCGCTGCATGGCCCTCTTTGGCGTGAGGCCCCCAGCCCCGAGCGCTTGGAGGGCTGA